>CAXKVY010002851.1:25000-67208 GCA_964058915.1 Tetropium fuscum | reverse complement strand
ATACGTCCCCTCGATAGCTGATACCATCTTCATCATTATTGCAGTTAAATTTTAATTATAGTTCAACTTTACGACCACACAGTGAATATTTAAATATTTTGGGACATGTTTTGGTATCGTGACGGTCAGGAATATCTCATTCAGTCAAGTTATAAAACTTGGTATTCCAAACAATCCCGCAGATAATATTTAACCTCCCCTCAGTACCAACACACTTTATGGCACTGTAAAAGATCCTTGTGGTAATAATATTTCACACAAGTGCGACCTTCTGCAGTTTAACGATTCCTTGGGTTAAAATTAGACGCTTAAGTTTATTGGAGCCAAGGTGGTCTTTGACTTTGTTTATTTCAAACCAAAGTGTGAATTATTACGAAGTACTGGCTTCTGCTGTATTATTTACTGATGTTTGTATTTGCTGTTTAATTCAAATATTATTAGTCTATCAGTTCAAAAGTAAAAATACGTTTTCAATCTAATTATTATCTGTAGTAAAATTATCTTTAATAGAAAACATGTTTTCCATCCAGCTAGAGCTATGATCAGACAGAACTACTTTTACAATGCTGTTTTAAGGTTGCAAAAGCAAAAGCTTCGTATTACGTTCACACTCAACGAAAAAGTAGCTAGCAGCATGAGGCTTTTTGTACTGCGGCTGTGGCTACCATTAAAAACTGCAAGTCCTATAATACGTTGCAATACTGTCCAGGCGGGATGCGCTTTTCATGGAGTGATACGCAGCTGCTGCATTTATCTGCAATATTTTTAAGAATTTCGCAGTGTCCGCAGTTGGATTGGTATTAATTGTTATTTTGATAATTTATTTATTTTAAATTAAAGTAAAGTATAAATGATCATTGAAAGAAATCGTACATCACTCTGAAGATCCTCAATGAAGGTGAAAGAACTTGTAGAACTTCTAAGTGGTTCGTTTCCATATGTATGTCCAGATATTCAACTGGTAAGTGTGTCTCCCTTATTATTCATCTATTTGCTTATTTCTCTATGTAGTGAATTGATACAAACCCAACATTTCTTTTCCTAAAACAAATATGAATAGCAAAGAACTTAAAAGCTAATAAATATGTTCGAGGGTAAAAATAGGATTTTTTTTCGAATTTTCGAAATAACAATTAATACAAATAAATCTAACAAATGACTTTAGTTTTGACCAAACAAGCAATTTCTGTATCACTCCCTCTTTATATGCTTCAGAATTCTATTGTATATTATGTAATTTAATATTTTCTAGCATATAGCTAGGAAAAGTACTTGTTTTAATAGATTCTACTACAAGTTTTTATGCGTTTTAAAGTTTAACATCTTCTGGATAACTGTATGCCTAATGCTTTTATCTATAATATGTTCAAATAGAACACATATAAATAAACTGATCAACAAAATAAACGTTACACTGCCAAATTTGCTCTGATTTTGGAACAGAATAAATCTGGATTGCCGCCGCCTATTTAGTTTCTGTTTGAAGTGTTAGCTAGTACAATGTTTTGTCTGCCGGTCCTTGTTTGTACCAAGGATATATGTTTCATATAAAGTTTCTACAGGGCGGAAAATAAAACAATGCTAAATTTCTGAAATTTCGGCATCGTCCCATTTCAACAAAAAAATTTTTTCTGGATTTCAAAATGAATGTCATAAATTAGAACCTCATATCTCGAAACGGTTTTTCGTTGATTTGCCTTATTTACACAGTGACCGCGAAAACATTTTTGTCCTTGCATTGATAACTTTTTTACTCGTGAACCGACTCTCAAAATCCAGGCCTCATGTTGAAGCTAAAACTGCAGTTAATAAAGCACGATAAAGATACTCGACTCCAGGCAAAGTTTCAATATACAGGGTTGCATCAAAGTTGAACCAAATCTGCATAACTCGCAAAACCTAGTATTCTGAGAGACTTCAATTAACCCTGTATAAAAATCCATTAAATTAACAAACTAACTCAGAACTTAAGAAAATTACTATGAATTAATATTTGGTCCAAGCACCATTCGCGTTTATAACTTTTGGAAGCCTATTTCTCATAGACAATATTTGTGTCCTGGTGGAATCCTCGCCAATATTTTCCCAGGCATTTTCAATCGCCAACCACAGTTCTTCTACGTTCGCTGGTCAGAAATTTCTGCTGTACATGTCTTTCTTCATTTGTGCCCATAAATTTTCTATCGGATTTAAATACGGCGACTTAGAGGACCAAGGCAGAGTGTTAATATGGTTTGTATTCAGCCATTCAGTAACAACTCGTGATTTGTGAATAGTGGAATTATCCTGAAATATAAATTTAATTGAAATATGGAAAAAGGAAAGAGGATATAAAAATATTTACCTGTTGGAAAGTGAACTTCTCGGGATATAAAATGGAAACGGAAGGTAACATAACATATTCCTAAATGCGAGCGTAGCTTTGACCAGTAAGACGCTCTCTGATTCTCCAAGTACCACCTGCTCCTTGGCAACATATCCATGCTCACACGTTGATAGAGAAGCGACCACTACGAGCTGTAGGATTTATATAGCGCTCTTCATATCGGCAATTTCTTGGGCGGTATACACGCACAGAGCCATCATAGCAGGATTGAAAAACTTTTTCGTCTTTCGTTTTTCGTACTCAACAGTTCCTTCTGCATTCCATTTTTGCTTAATTTTGTAAATGCAACCTTTACTCACGTTCAAAGTATCTGCAACTGCTTGCATTGACCATCCGTTCTGCAGTAACATCACAGCTCTCATTTTTTGCGGTTCAGTTAAGCGCGGCGTAATAATAATAATAATAATAATTATAAGGAAAACTTCAAAATATAGAATAATTATTAGTAAACTGACAAATAAAATTGACAATCAAGTTTTGATTACCTGAAAGCCTGTTTCACATTAATTTAAAAAATCGGTTACATTCAATTGTACAGCATTGTACCTATCCAGTTCTTAGCCGATCTCCTTTGTGAATGCTATGATATTCAGATTCTTGAATTCTAAAATTTTAACCACCGTCTGACTGACCGCCCGCATCTTACTAATTAAGGAAATTATGTATTGCCTAGATGAATGGTAACATCGATTAGGATATTCTTCTAGATAGAAAGGTTCGGCTTCTGCAGCGTTTTTGCCACAACGTATATAAATTATTAAAACATCGCCTTGCTCACTTCTTGAAGACAACTCTCACCGAATGATCAAGATTTTAGAATTAAATTAAATTTAATAAATCAAACTCAAAAGGTATGTTGAAAATAATAATTGTCAAACTCACAAGACGTACTACTTATTATTGTTTGTCATATTTCAGTCTGCCAGGTAAATATAATTGACTGATTTTTTTAAATCATTGAATTTTAGGTCAGGTAAAAACAAAACTGAATTAATTATTTCAGCCCCTTCGCCAAATTATATGGATCTGAAATAAAGGGATTCAATTCCAGGTTCTCCCAGACGCCCATCATTCCCCGATACACCGATTAAATTTTGTATTCCAAATTAGCTTCCTATCCTAAAACAAATTTGTATGGAGGAAGTGCTATAGTAATTAATGCATAACGTCAAATAAACAAAATAAATAAAACCAGTTGAATACGAAATGATTTATATTTAATTCGTACAAATGGCCTTGATAACAAAACAAAACGAAAATTGTATTAATGATACATCCGCTATCGTGTAAAAGTTGTTAACTGAGATACTGTTGGATTATAAATAAAATATGTTCCCCTTTGAAGTTAATTTTGTAGAATGTTGCTCATTCTCTAATTTTCTCATCAGACGAATCCGGAGGGTGATACTTTTATAAATATACAGACTGACTGGAATGAAAGACGAGGCTCTAAATTAGAGAGTACCGTCATCAATGACAAATTAGTGTCATGTATCATGCAACAAGGCGGCGAGCAAAACTCAAGATGTTTCATTAGTTTTATATTATGACGTAATTTGACATCGTTTTGAAGATATTGCAATTATTTTATTTTGACTTGCACTCTGTTAATGATTGAGATTTATGGGGTGCAAGGAACGAGTCTAATTATTTTAATTGATGTTATTGCAGAAATCTCTCGCTTTCTGAGCATGGAATTAGTGCTTTACACAGGCATTTAAAATCAAGCGCATACGGTTAACCAAGCGTTATTGTATGAAGTATTTAAGCTTAATATGAACGCTAGGGCGTCCATCAAGTTTTATATTTACCACTCTTTATCAGTTCAACCAACTGGTGATTGTGATGTGGTTATTGTATAATTTATTATTTTCATAATGCTCGTAGCAACTTCCATAAATAGAATAATACAAAATAAAATTATTAGTAAAAAGTAAAAAAATAAGTACTAAATCATACATAAGGACTTAAATACAACAAAAAGGAACAGTGCCGGCAGTAGCAGACGACTGAAGATGGCCTAGTATTGATAGCTAGACATAAGATAGAATTAAAAATGTAATAAAGAGATTAGACGAGTAGACGATCAGTATAAAAGAATTGCATATAAAAGAAAATACAACAAAGTTGATGTAGTGAACAGAAGAAAAATATCAAGAAAACAAATTTTTAAAGGTGAATCAATAGAGAGAAACATACAATATTTTAGAATTCTCATATTAATGGCAAATATTTTCACGAAGACCTAATATAGGGTAGAAAATTTAAGCCAGAATTACAGAGTTACAGAGAATATTGAGATTTAAAAATATTTTTGAGGCAAACAAAGACAAGGTAATTTCTTCCAAATTTCGAAAAAATAATTCATACATAAGATCAAATAAGCGTCTAAATTTAGTTTTAACCAAACAAACAATTTCAGTATCACTTTCTCCCTAAATGCTTATGAATTCTATTATATATATTCAATATTATCTAGCATATAGCATTTTATACGCCTGATGCTTTTATATATCGGTACGTTTAAATAAAACTATCACGTTAACACCGTATAATATAAATCACTTTATTAAATGCAAGGGAAATCTACAAAATCATAGATGTCAGATAAAATCGAAATATTTTTTTATTGGATTTAAATATCCTGAGGAGGGTTGGAACCTAAGATGTGAAACTGACACTGACGTGGTTTTCCACAAACATTCGACGAACAATATTCGACGCGCTTTTCGCCAACCAAGTTGGCAACATCGGGAGATGATTAAAACTCAAAGTCAGTTATAATCATGTCTCGATGATGCCAACTTAGTTGGCGAAACGCCATCGAGTATAGTGTTCAGTGTTTCGGTGTTTGTGGAAATCCACGTCAATGTTCATATTTAAATAGTTTATAACAAAATTAAACACATCAGAGCCACAGCTTTTGTATACAATTTTACATACTTGGGATATATATTTTGCAATCTGAAAATGGTGCAATATATTTTTGTAAATGAAATAAATTCATCATTTATAGGTTTTCCATATCAAAAAAAAGTATCACTTGGGCCGCACTCAAATTTTATAAACCGTATGAATAAAATAATACACACCTAATCTTAAAAAAATAGTAATGTATATGCATAAAATAGCAACTAATGCAAATTTCCCTCTCGTTCAATTTCCAATTCTAAAATCATGTAAGAGATTTTTTTGGTATATAACAAAATTATAATTTTCGAACAGAATTTTTTATATTGCCGTCAAGTATTTATATTTATGCTTTCTGTCTACAGAATCAATACTAGAGCACTGGTAAGTCTATTGGAATATATGACACCCTATTATTTGGACTCCATTTTTATTTGATCACTTTCCTGAAATTTTAAGAAACTTAATTTAATTAAAAATAGTTAATTAACAAACCTTCTTAATAATTTTTGCATTCTTATTCAAAATAATGACTTATGATAATTTATAATTTAAAAAACTACATAAAACACGCAATGATTTAATAAAAATGGTATTGGTTAAGTTTACGAATTATATCGTAAGTAATATCATAAGGGCATCTAATTTTTCCAAAATACTACTTTTATGGCTATGTATATATTGAATTATATACAGGAAGGATATTATGTTATAATTTTAAATAATTTTATTATTTTTTATTCTATTTGAAATAATACTTTTCCATTTATATTTCTTTAAAAGTTCCCATATGATTGCCCTAAAATAAGACAGGATCAATTAAAATTAGTTCTGTACTATCTTAAGATGACTTCAATAGCTGTTTTAGTTCTGCAGCTAATAATATTTTTTCTTCGATGCCGGATACTAACATCTTTAATTGACATGAAAAAAATATATCTTATAATTTTTCTTCGGCCAGTTACATGTAAAGTTCTAGATGCTGTCAAGCCATTAAAAAACTCCAGATGTTTTGATTTGTATTCTTTAATTAACCAAATAATTGAAGATCCAATTGACATGATATTGTACCCTCTTACCTCATTATAAATAAACGTTTAATCGAAGGTGTTTTCCCGGATTCATTCAAGATAACTAAAATTATTCCCCTTCATTGACAACTGTTGACAACTACCGACCTATTTAAATTATACCTATTTTGGGCGAAGTGATAGAAATAATTTTGAAATGGACACTAACACAGTAATTCGAATCAAACTCTTTAATAGCGCAGTGCCAGTTTGGTTTTCGGCAGAAGTACTCTACAACAGAAGCTGCTGTACAACCAGATGGAAAGGAACATGGATATTATTGCTTTATGTGAACTCAACAAAGCATTTGACTGCGTTCCCCATGATCAACTTTTATTATACGATCAAACGGACTTACCTTGGTGAAGTTTAATCGTAATTACATAAACCCCGCGTTCCCTTAATCTATGACAATGTCATTTTTTCACCTTTTCAATAAATAACCAGACGACTCTTCATAATACTAATCTTTCAATTAAACGATATTGGTACTATCGCAATCAAGGAAAGAAATATCCAGTCAACCGCACCCTCGTAATTCCCGAAAGTTAATCGTTTGTTAATCAATTTTAACAGAACTCGAACAGAGGTCTCGCAAGAGTGATTTAATTATTATGAAGTACGTCGGTAAAAAAGCTCGTCAGCATTACTTTTCTAGATATACTGCAAAGTGTATTAAAAAAGGTCAAAGGATTCATAATGTGATTAAGTTGGAGTATATTTTAAAAGTAAAAAGTGCTAGGACCGGGTTACAAAAATCGGATATGGATGTCCATTATAGAATGTGTTAGCCAATGACATCATATTTTCCTTTACCATTATCGTCCCTAAATTGGTTACTTACTGCTAATATTTGTATGTGGATCTAGAAAATTGTTACAAAAAGTACAAATCGCATTAGGATTTCATTTCGTTGTCATACAGTACATAGATCTAGACAGAGGTCTGTATGTTGTGGCACTGCTATTTTACTATTCAAAAACTTTTCATGCTCTTAACAAAAATGTGTTAATTAAAAAATTATACAATATGCACCGCGCACGATATATGGGAATATTTTTTCTTCATGCCAGGCCCTAATTTGCTATATTTTGTTATATCTGGAACTTATTTTCAAATGACAAAACAAATTAAAACAATTTTTTGAGATATTAGAAAGTGAATGGCGTTAAGTTGATAAATCCTACACCATTCTGAAGAAGGAAGAAAGAACGAGATGCAGTTTCTGAATGGTTAGTTTCAGTACATATTCAAATGTACAAAGTTCAAATAAATGCAGTTGTTCTTTTTTTATTTATTTTTAGTGTTAATAACAAATATAATGTTTTACACATGTCACAGCACATCTCTAAAATACATAGACCATTAATTTCTTTGGAGCATACAAAGTTTAGGTAAAAAATATTAAAACATTAATTAATAAAAGTAAAAATCCTTCCACAGGATATATAAAATATATAGGCTTCAGAAAACAGAACAAAACTACCAATGAAAAGATCCCTAATTAGTTGTGATAATTTATTATAAAATTTGGGGCCATAGTAATTTATACCATTTTTACTTGAATTTAATCTAAAGTAACGGATAAGATGCCCTTATTTTCCTCGTACCTCGTGTACCTTCGAGTACCTCGTGTATTATGAAAATTAGACTGTTCATTTTCATTTGTTTTGTATATAGATCAAGGTTTTTCTTGATGTATAAAACACAATTTAATATGTACAAAGTAATTAATTATTGTAAATCTACAAATTTTTGTCTTACATCATCTTGGTATCCCGAATTAGTGATGATACGAAGTACTTTTCTTTGTAATCCGAATAATTTATTTACATGTGGTGAATGACCCCCGAACATATGAGCCCATACGATACATGAGCCACAATCAAAGCTCATGTGCTCAATGATAAGCTGTTAATAATATATTTTTACTAACTAAACTTACTAATGTTCTAATAACATATATATTTTTTGACAGTTTGGATGCTAGATTATCAACATGATCAGCAAAATTGAGTTTAGGATCCATGTGTATCTTGAAAATTTAACTGATTCAGTATTAGTGAAATTATACAGGGGTCTATGAGTAAAGAACATCTTTACAGTTCTGTGCGTCCGTCTGAGCATCATACATGTGACAACTTCAAAATTGTGATTTCTAATAGAGTTGTGCATATAGCAGGACAGCGGCTCACGGTACTCCAGATTTTATGTCATTTATACAAATTATAAAGAGTGCTGGACCCTGGGGAACGCCAGGGATCGGTTCTTTAATATGCCTCTTTAATACTGCTAATTCTGAAGAAAATTCATTCAAATATGTGTTGTATGTTGCTGATACTAACTTTATATTTCTATATGCTGCTCCCACTTATTTTCTTCTGTTTGGACGTCAGTTAATTAACGCAGTATTAATATTTAGATGCATAAGTAGCAACATTTGAGAGAGATTATTGTTGAGAGTTTAAAACATCTTACCTCAGAAGAATAAGGGATTCAATATTTATTACACCTTCTTTTATATTTAATTTATTTCATGTGACTAAGATAATGAATTTAAATTATGTAATTTAATTTTCAAGATACTATGAATTTATATAATTGAAATTTCCGTTTTATTTTAATCTCATAGCATCGTCTAGGAGAAATAATACCATACATTGATTTAGATTAAATTTTTACAATGATTTATTCATTTACAATTTAATGTAGCTTTTATATCTATTAGAGTTAAATACTATCCTAGTCTAACCTGCTTTAACTTATACTAATTTACATGTATATACATTTACATGCATTTACATGTATGTATGTAATTTACATGATATTCACACAAAATTTTGATAGTTAACAAGTTTATAAAAATGTTTATTTACCATGAATTTGAAAATTTAATATAGTTACACTTACTTATAATTTGGATGTTTTATGTTAGATGCACTTCCTATGTTCCATGCACTTTGCTGCTATTTGAAATCACGGCTCTTTATAGCATCCGTTCGCAATGTTCCTCGGTTTTTAGACTTCTCTTCCTCACGATTTTATATTTGCAGTTTTCTCCACTCTGTGGTGCTGCGGCGAGGAAGATGGTGCGAAGATATGGTGCTGAATATATATGCATTGTGTTGCCTATGGCAATTTCTATTAACTCCGACATGTCGATGATTTATTTTCACTGTGCCATCTCATAACACTTATTTGTGCCTGCTTCACTTGTTGGTACATTTATATAATAAATAAAACTTAAAATTTCGAAAACCATTCCTAAAAAAAAACTTTTCCGAAGCGTTACTAGCAACTAACTGCTATTTTTTTCTTTCCCTTTGTTAGTGATGCAGTTTTGTTCACCTTTCATTTTAAAGCATACATTTTGCTTTCATTTCATAGACAATTTCTATCAATGACATTGTATCATTTCTAGATTCAAATAATTCTAATTCGTAACAGGACAACCTACCAAGGTATGTCATTTAAGCCGCCACTTAAGTATATGTTGTGTAACTCTGTGATATATTTATATTAGCGACTAATACTAAATTATAGTTAAACTGACAAATAATAAAATGTATGTGACATAACTGCCAACCGTATGAATAACACTTCATGACAATTACTATTAAATACACAAAATATGCATTAGCATAATATGCAATATTAAGTATACATTTACCAAGTTTAACATGAAGCAAATTATTGTTTATATGCTTTTGGTGTATTTATTTTCAATTAATTTGGATTTATAATAGGCCCAACACGCTCTGTAATTGAGTAATTTATTCCAATTGTATACGAACTATAACGTAATGTTTATTTTCATTTGAATTTCGGTGCGACGCGCAACATATATTTATAGAAATAATGTTTTTTTTAAATAGTTTATTGTCTATTTACTGCAAAATACTGTGTAATTTGTATTAATCGCAGATGTATTTGTATTAATCGCAGTAATTATCAATTGATGGTAACGATTATAGTTTTTGTTCTGATCAGCGGTATTATTTAGGAATATAATATTTTTGTAATAACTAAGACATATAGCTAAATACCGATAAACTTACACGGTAAAACAATAGCTATACCTAAAATTAACATAGTAATACCAATAATAACACAACGCATACCAATGCGAGTAGATAGGTTATAATAACAAAAAATGAGCATGTTCAGGTCAGTGACCGGTCAAGGTCAAAGTTTAAGAACTTTTGGAGTTCTCATAAGAGTGCTTTAGAGTGCTTTTGAGAGCTTTCAAATTGATTTGAGGGTGCTTTTAGAGTGTATATAGTAGTGTAGTAGTGTACGAAATGAGCATGCTCATGTTCAGGTCAATGACCGGTCAAGGTCAAGGCTTTTGGTGCTACTCTTAAGAGCTTTAGAGCAATTTTGAGAGCTTTAGGGGTGCATTTAATAGCTTTTATGTTGTTTTAAGAGCAACAGAGCTTTGAGAGTGCTTTAAAAATATTTTAAGATCAGCTTAACTTTAATTATTCTCATAATAGATTTTAGGGTGCTTTTCAAAAGCACTCCAAAAGCACTCTTAAATCTTTTAAAAACCGGCCAAGGTTTAAGAGCTTATGGAAGAATCTTATGAGCTTTGGAGCGCTTTTTAGAGAGAGCTTGAGGCTTTTGGGTGTCAATAGCTTTCAAGAGTGTTTTTATAGCTTATGAAGTTCTTTTAAGAAATTTTGAATGCCTTAAAGAGCTTTTCAAGCTTATGGTGCCTTTAAGAGCTTTTCGGGATCTTTTAAGAGCGTCGAGGTTATTCTTAAGAACTTTGACAGTGCTTTTAAGAGCATTTAGAGGGCCTTAAAGAGAATTAATCTCATAAGAGATTTTAGAGTGCTTTCCAAAAGCACCGAAAATATTTAAAAAGCACTCCAAAATCTCTTAAACGCACTTTAAAGCACCCTAAAAGCTCTTTAAAGCATTTTAGGCTGCTTTTAAAAGAATGCTCTTAGAAGCATCCTAAGAACATTTCAAAAGCTCTTAAAAGCACTCTAAAAGTTCTAAAAGCACCTCTAATGCTCTCAAAAGCACTCCAAAAGCTCTCAAATCTTGACCTTGACCGGTCATTGACATGAATATGCTCATTTCGTGTTACCTATAGAGCAATACAAAGTAAATTAACTGATATTTGTCAGTTAATTTATATATAAATAAATTAATTTAGTTTATAAAAAAGTCAAATAACCATAAGTACTATTAGGAACTTCGGGTCGTTCTTGTATTAAGCATTTTTACTTCAATTTGACTGTTTTTATGCGTGAGATATTTGACTGCATTTGGACTTACTATGGTAACTTCTATGTGAAATATGGACATTTAAAAACAATACATGCGGTACTTTAAGAATAAACAATAGGAAACTCAGTTAATTTATGTCAAAATAACTAATTAAAGGAGAAATTTGTAATTTTTAAGTTTCGTTTTTCTAAAGCGTTTTCCATTTCAATTATATAATTTGAAGTTTTGGCTGTCAAAATATTCGCTAAATCGATTTCGCCTGTCTGAAGGAGATGATATAATTTCCGGAAATCGTCTCTGTTCTGTGGAAACCAAATAAATACAAAGCTTCTGATTGACTTATAATACATGGATATATCTAGTGCGACAATTAATTTATTTTGAAAATAATATCTCATTTTGGAAGATCGAAACGAGTTACTTGAAATGTATACATTTCAAGTAACTCGTTCCGCTCTTCCAAAATTGGAAATTATGTTAAAAATAAATTGCTTCTTTAGGCACACTAGGTATTTTTTACGATAATATCTAACAGACCTAAGATCTAACAGTGATGTGCTCAGTTTTCTGTAATATATCTCCAATAACTGGAGTGATTATATAATGATAGGTTGTTAGGCTTGATCATGGCACTCTCCTTAATTAAGAAATTTAGGATTTTCCTACTTAATAAACAGGATATGTTGGATATGTTGAATACTGAGGGCAACAATCCAAACTCTTTATATCTACATCTGGTGTGGGTACACCAGATGCTGTGGATACTCCAGGGCTCTGTACTTGGCCATTTGTTTTTCAAATTTACATGTCAAATATAGCAGGATTAATGACTACAACGATTGCAGTTACAATTCTGCAACGACTGCAACGAGTTACAATTAGCATTAGCTAGGATGAACCACTGGCGTAATAATAATAATTTGCAACTCAACTTGAAGAATTGCAATGTCTTATAAAGTCTATCTTAAAGTCCAACCTATACCTTATTCAATCACTAACATTGTTCTTACTAGACCTCACACTCTCACACACTACGTGACCTAGGCGTAACTTTTGATAGTAGATTATCATTTACACGATTCGTAATGAATGTTTTAAAACGCTGGGTCATATTTTACATTGTTCACACGATTTGAATAACACTAATACTGAAAAATTATTATCCCATTATTATTTGTGAGATAAAAATTAGAGCCCATATTAAATAGACCTTTCCCCATTTGGTCCCTATATTATAGTGTACACATTGATAATTTAGAGAAAAATCTTCTTAAAAGCTATTACTTATAAGGATGATGGATGTTTTCCTGTTATTGGCATTCCCCAATGTGACCTTCTAAATGGTGGCTGGACTTCCCAGTCTAGCGACATGTAGCAGGACATATATTTATTTTCAAACTAGTGATTCATGATTGATTGTCCTGTACTGCTGAATTTCTTAAATTATCATGTACCTCGTATTTCATATCGATCTAATTCGATTATATTATCCACCTAATTCGCGTACAAATGTATAAAAAAATTCTCTTTCAAATCACTACTATAGTAATTATACTTAATACTTATTGTAACCGGTTTGATAATATATAATTCAATTTGTAACTTAGCTGCAGTCAAATCTCTTAATATTTATCATTCTTTCTTGTGAATAATTATTATTATTGGGCTTTTTAATTTGATGTATTTGCAAAATTTGCTGTATTTTTTATTTGATACTGTGGCGTCAAACCCCGTAAATGATTGTATTATAAATGAAAATTTTAAAAAATAAATAAAATAGCAATTATATATATATTTTTGGATTGATAAAATTCGGATTTTTTTGTATGAAAATAATGTACCTAAGGTTCCATTAAAAAAAAATGTTTCATTTCTCATCCTGTATATTTTAGGACATTTTCCGTAACTGTTTACACAATAAAAAAATTAATAAAATATCGTTCACTACTTTATTGAATGAGTTAAATCAGCAGCAGGAAAAAATGAGATAAGGGGGTGTCAGTTTGAGGACACTTACCCGGTACGTTGACGTAACTCATTCTTGACATATTTTCTTTAATTAAGCATATTTTGTATTGAATAGTTGTTTAGCTGGTTGGATGTTGTTCAACTAGTGAGGTAATGAAATGAATGTTTCCATGATTCAATTAATACTAGGATTATTAGGTATTCATTAAGTAACTTGATAATATTTAAGTCATAATACGTAATTTAAAAACAAACCATCGTATGTAAATTCGTAAATACCTACTAAATATGCACAAATAAACGTAAATAAGCATAACGTATACAACCACTCGTAGTTAGACATTCTGTCAGATATCATGTGAAAACATAATAATTACATTATTATGAAACACGTTGTACGCTGTACAGTACACGAAATAAGTCCTCGTAAAATATTCAGCTTCGCACCGACAAATGATGTTCAAATTTTAGTAAGTGGCCTAACAGGATGCATAAAAATAAATTATAAAATTTCCTATGTCTGAATTCTGTTGCAGTAGCCACATCCACCTCTGGCTTATTGCAGACAATGTAACAATTATACAGCTTGCATGATTGCTAGGTTTGTTTTAATTAGTCAGGTGGCTTAAAAATTCAAATCATGCCGACGTATTCTGCACACGCAGGCATGAAAAATACGTATCTGAGATTGCTTTCCATGTAAACTGGAATTATTACGGCAATTGTATGATTCTAGAGATGTGAGAAAACAACAAGAATTTAGTTGCATCGCAGAGAGGTTAAAATTTGAACTGAAATATGGACGATTTGTGATATTATTCATGAAAAGTTTATTAAGGAACATTGCTTGCTAAATGCATATTCTTTTATTCAACTAAATAAGTAATAAAATATATTTAACAAAAAAATAAAACCGACTTCAAAAAATGTATTTTAAGAAACTGCACTAAAAAGAAACCAATAATTACGTTATTCATTCTTACTTAGAATAAAATCAATTTATTAGGCCAATAATATACAATTATTATTTTTGGACTCGGTGTCAGCCAAGGTTTACAAACGTATAACGAAGTAGCGTAGGTATACGTATATAATTATATTCGACCAGAAGTTTAAAATTAGAGTTTTTGTAATTGTAGTGTTGCTTTAGGCAGTTGTATTCACTCGAAGTAGTTTCCACAAACACCAAAACCAAGTTGGCATCATCTGGAGATGATTAAAAATAATCTTAAAATAAAAAATCTACCCTATTTATACTATTTTCATGGTGAGGTCATTAATCACGCTTCAATGATCAGTTGCTAAGCAACGCGTAAAGCGGGCTATATGGTATAGGTCCCTTGTCGCTATTCATATTATTTTTACATTTCATAATTTCTTTGCTCTCAAATGCATCCAACTGTCTATTATTGGTCACAATTCTAACTAATTTAAATTATTATTATCTATTCAATGATCGTTGTCAAAAGCATGTTGTGCAACACTAGACTTATCTGTTTTTCCATATTTTAGATGAGCCTTTAAACCTCTTTAAACCTGGTGTTAATTGATCGTCTCGTTTGCCCAACATATTTTCGATCACAATCATTACAACTAATTGCGTAAATACCAGACCTTTCATTTGGAACAATTTTATCTTTGGGATTGTCTAGGGTTATTATAATTTATTACTCGACGAATGACGGGTATGACGGGTTTCGTACTGGATGTATACATATTTTGGAGTCTCTATATTATTTTGAAAGGTCGTAGAATTACGAAGTGTGTCCTTAAATGTACACTTCCTAATTTCTTCCACTTCCACTTCCACTTCCTAATTAGTTTTACAACTATATCTCTAGGATAACCATTACTCACACTTATATTCCTAATTAATACTATTTCATTTTCAAACCTCTCATTACAGAGAGGGTAGCTTAGTAAACGATGGACAAGAAAATTAAAACTCGCCATTTTGTGTGGATAACAGCGGTGAGAGTCATTAGGGATATATCTGACCAACTGGTATCTTTCCGGTATATAGGCATACAAATTCTAACCTATTATCACTATTTTTAATTACTAATACATCTAAAAATTAAAGTATTCCATTATTTTCTAGTTTATATGTAAACTTTACAGAAGTGAAACGACTATTTAATTTGGAAATGAAGTTTTCTTCATCCGCAATATTAGTGTCAAACACGGCAAAAATGTCATCCACATATCTCAGCCAAATCCTAGGAAAATATTCGAATTCTTCTTTTGCTTCAGTTTCAAATCGACTCATGAAGACACTGTACCACGTGTGACCCACTTGAGTGTGACCCACGTGAAAACATCCCCTTTCCAACAAAAAAAGTTCTGAGATAGCAAACATACAAAAAAAATATACAGTCGAATTGATAACCTCCTTCTTTCTTGATGTAGGTTAAAAATATATTTCCCTTGGTATGGCTACTTTAGCCACTTCTCCCCTGTATATAGCAATACGTACTTTATTAAAAATATGAGGGACATTGTTGTCACTAGATTAGGGGTGCCAGGTTTTCGATATTCTATCGGTAAACAATTCAAATGACGCTTATTTGTTTGAGCTCCACGTTTTGAAAATTGCCGACGTGAAATTTGATATTCCTTTCCTATACTTGAGTTGTTTATAGAACAATGTGACTTTATGGGAGTCCTAAGAGTCGCATTTCACCTTTTGATCAAAATTTACTTACACAAATTCTATGTCGAATCATCCAATTTTAAATAAAGCTGCCGAAAGGTCGTCCGTCACAATGTCAGAGATAAACAGGCGAATTAAAAGGAAAATATTTGCTCGTACAACGTAATTTGAATGTATTGGTAATTGCAAATGAAAATCCTGAAAGGATTTTTTAAATATTTATACCCCAATTATTGAGATTGGATGTTCAATCTTCTCATATTTCCCCTGACATCATTCACTCCAATAATTGATTTGATCACGGATTAATTTCACTCAATCAGTTCATATTCATCATACTGCAACCGCAGGTATATTTAAACAACCCTTTAGTACCTACAAACCAAATAAGAGCAATTGTTTCACTGGCAGACATTTATACCTATAGATTTCACGTACTTTCAACACTTTCGCACCTTTTTATATTGTCAAATTGAAAATATTATGGCAACATTGTCGTACTTAAGCAACAACACCTCTAATACAAGGAGTGCTCCCTCGTGACGTCACCATCCGGAGGCCTACGAAATACTTAATGTTATTACGGGCTTTATGTAGTTATTTAGGTAGGTATGTCTGAAATCGTTTTAATGTAGTTTTGGAGATCAATAAAAAGATCAAACTAAACAAAGATATTACTGCATAATTCTATCTATAAAAAGTCTTTAAAATTTGAACAAATGCTAGTAATCATAAATGTATACGCAGATGTCGCTAACGAATCGTTATTATTTTTCCTACAGCTCCTACAACATTACCACCTTTATAATCTAAATATGGATCAATGTGAATTTCATCCATTAGTAAACTAACATATTAGTCTTGGTCTTTTAAATATTTAAAGATTTTTTGTGCATTTATTAAAAAAGTGTTGTTCTCATCAATATGAGGAAAACTTTATACCTAGAATTCTGAAGACTTTATACCTTGAATTCTTGTGTACAAAATGTCAGATTGATCTGTCAAATACTTGTAGGTACAGGTTGGTAAATAATTATTAAATTGAAAATTGTGCCATTTCCCCCACAAATGAGTATCGCTGATCGGACTGTCAGAAAAATCACGAATCTATTTAAATTTTATGTCCTGTCGAAAATTTATTAAAAATACCGATTACCGCCGACTTTACGCGATTTTCCACACGGCTACTTTTTATACGCGGCATCAATATCCCTATAGATATCGACAGATCATGAAATTTGAATTGACTTGTGATTTTTCTGGCCTGGTCCAACCAGTGATGCACGCCTATAGAGAAAATGGCGCAGCTGTCAATTAATTGATTGATTAATTAATTACTCAAGAAGTATTTAACTATATATTTTAAGAAGTATTTAAGCATAAATATTTGTATATCCGGACCCGCAAAATCGAATACTACGGTAAAATATGCGTAGGATGGACAACTGGACAACTGGAAAAAGGAAATATTGTATTTGCAGCCCACGTATCAGGATGGAGATCACAATATGGGATTAACTGAGACCCGAGATTCAGAATTATTGCGATATTCTGAAATGCGATATTCAACAATTATGAATTTAAACATATGCCATTCGGATTAAGAACCCACTTTCTATGTACTGCGGCATTAGTGTAAGGCAATATTATAGAAGGCTGTATTATGATATTTGAAACAGAAGTAGACTGAAGTACATTCTATGCAATTTTTATGAAAAAAAATATTATCGTAACATTATCTGATAAATACAAATAAAACGTGTATCGTGGAAACAATTTTTTTCAGCCGATTTCGTAAGCTGCAACTCTTCATCTAAGATGCTCAGATAACTGTATGAGGTAAATAGACTATAGGTACTTAGTTGTTAGGTAGTTAGATGATAATACTGTAGCAGATAAAATTAGCGTCATTAAAATTTCCAGTATTCGAAATTGTTTCAAACTATGTAAAAGAAAGAACACGTTAAAACCAAACGGACAATAAAACGTTTAATGACCCAAGAAACCTCGAATGAGACAGCTAACTAAAACATTGCTGGCGTACATAAATCAGGCATACTTTGTTCAAAGTTGAAAATCGCCTAGTTAAATTTTACTTATTTTTTAACGCGGACAAGAGTAATAAAAGAGATCGATGTTTCACTAGGGGTACAAGGTAAACAAGTGTTACGGTCCCAAGATTCTAATCAAAGAGTAACTTTGTTTAATCAGGGGCTAAACTTTTGTAATTCAAATTAATTGAAATAAAGCTGAACGTCCTAGCAGGTAGGTATTTTTTAATTAACTTCGTGAAGCCGAATAGGTACAATTACTGCAAATTCAGTATCAACAAGGAGAGCGAAAAACTTAACGTATTTTTTGTATCAGCAAGCAGCTTTTGAGCGTATCGATGTTATAATGGGAGCTTTAATTATATTGTTATATGCACTACTCTAAAAACTGCAAATAAGTATTATTGATTCCTGTTACATAAGTATGCATTTGGTATTGTATTAATAAAAAACAAAAGAAATGGAGAAATATTAATCGGTGATAAATAGTCATGATGGTTGAATTCATTTAGAGAAATGGTGACATAATTAATTATAATAAGAAAAGTAGGGTAAAATTATAAAATGTGAAACATTCTGACAATTATATATTCGGAGGATATAAACAAGGTATGTAGCCAGAACTTGTAAATTTCAAATAGGCTAAGAACTTACTTCGGATTAGTTGGGATCATGTTCTTAACATGAGTTAGGATGATTGGTTAAGATTTAGAAATATACTGTAGATACGTATTAGAAACAAACAGTAATGGTATGAAGGTGTATTTACTAAGAGAAATAAATATACTCATCTTAGGTGCCATCTTAATTAATTATTGTTAAAAATTCGTGGTCTGCTATCTCCCCCCTCCAAAAAAAATGAGAATGTTGAGTACAATCGGACAATAAATGACATAATTATTTGTAACACTCGGAGTAGTTTCCACAAACACCAAAACACTTTCACTTCGCTCCACGCGCGTTTCGCCAACCAAGTTGGCATCATCCGGAGATGATTAAAACTAATCTTAAATTACAAAATCTACCATATTTATACTATTTTTCCGGTGACGTCACTAATGATATCACCGTGAAATTTACGCGTGACTAATCACGCTTCAATGATCGGTTGCTAAGCAACGCGTAAAGCGGGCTACGGTATGATATCACCGTCAAATTTACGCGTGACTAATCACGCTTCAATCATCGGTTGCTAAGCAACGCGTAAAGCGGGCTATACGGGATAGGTCCCTTGTCGCTATTCATACTACTATTACACTTTACAATTTCTATGCTCTCAAATGCATCCAACTGTCTATTATTGGTCACATTTCTAACTAATCTTAAATTACTAATATCTATTCTATGATTGTTCTCAAAAGCATGTTGTGCAACACTAGACTTATCTGTTCTTCCATATTTTAGATGAGCCATATGTTCTTTAAATCCAGTGTTAATTGACCGTCTCGTTTGTCCAATATATTTTCGATCACAATCATTACAACTAATTTCGTAAATCCCAGACCTTTCATTTGGAACAATTTTATCCTTTGGATTGTCTAAAAGTTGTTGTAATTTGTTGCTCGACGAATGAATCGCTGTTATACCCACGTTTTTGAAAACCTTACTCAAACCATGAGTAAGCCGGGGTTCGTACGGGATGGATACATATTTTGGAGCCTTTATATCCTTTTGAAAGGTCGTAGAATTACGAAGTGTGTCCTTAAATTTACGCTTCCTAATTAGTTTTTCAACTATATCTCTAGGATAACCATTACTCACAACTATATCTTTAATTAATACTTTTTCTTTTTCAAATCTCTTATTACTGAGAGGGAAACTTAGCAAACTATGGACAAGAAAATTGAAACTTGCCATTTTATGTTGATAGCAGTGGTGAGAGTCATTAGGGATATATCTGATCGTACTGGTATATTTTCTATATATATCAAATTCTAACCTATTATCACTATTTTTAATTACTAATACATCTAAAAATGAAAGTTTTCCATTATTTCCTAGTTCATATGTAAACTTTACAGAAGTGAAACGACTATTTAATTTGGAAATGAAGTTTTCTACATCCGCAATCTTAGTGTCAAACACGGCAAAAATGTCATCCACATACCTAAGCCAAATCCTAGGAAAATACTCGAATTCTTCTTTTGCTTCAGTTTCAAAACGACTCATGAAGACATTAGCAATGAAAGGCGATAAACAGTTACCCATTGCGGTTCCTTCATGTTGTTCATAAAACTTGTCATTGAAACGGAAGCAATTTTGTTTCATACAAAGTTTTGTAAGGTTTATATATTCTTCTATTACTTCTCTTCTATAGTTGTTTAATTCGAGTAAATCCTGAAGATAGTCCAAGTTCTGTGGAATTGGTACACTAGGAAATAATGAACAAACATCAAAGGAAATCAAAATTTCACCCTCTTGCAATTGAATATTCTTGACCTTATCAATGAAATCATTCGAATTTTTAACTGAAAAACTAGGCTGTGCAGTAATAATTATTTGCCTCAAATGGGATCATAAATCACGATGACGTCGGCTTGGAGCCGCCATCTTATGTATTTATTTTAACAAACAGTCTTTGAACTGCCACTAAAATTTAATGATAGAGATTTTGAGTCGAATCGAACTCTAAGTCGGAAAATTCAACAGTTATTTTGGTGCCGCCATCGTGAAGATTTGTTCTGACCGTGGTCGAAACGTGATCTGCTACCTTAAAACCCCCGAGATACATATTTCGAGTCGTATCGGATCATAAATTGCAAAATTCGTAAACCACTTGGATCCGCGATCTTGAATATTCAATTTTGCAAAAAATTCCCTAGATCCCGATTTTAAGTGGAATGGAACTATTGATGGCAAATATTTCCGTCATATTAAATTCGCCGTATTCAATATTTTATTTTCACAAAAATCTGGACCCTAAAAAGTCACGATTCTCGTAAATGACAATAACATTCGCCAGCTTCGAGCTGCCGCCTTGAATATTTATTTTGACAAAAAAAAATAGTTATCAGCAACCCCAAAATTCACAAGACATCGATTTTAAGTCGATTCGGACCTTAAATATCCCAAATGTCCGCCATCTTGCAGCAGTCATCTTGAATCTAATTTTTTATAAAAAATTACTTTATCTGCTACCCCAAAAAACTGGATATACAAATTTTGAGTGGGTCTAGAACGAAAAATCCAGTACTTATTTATCTTGTCGGGCTCGAAAGGGAAAGGAATCATATTTCGTTAGGAAGGGACGTTGATATTATATCATGCTGTATAGGTATTCGTTCTTCTATAAGGCATTCGTTAGGGTCAATCACCAGATCTTCTACAGATGAGCCCTCGTGAGGTTCAATCGTACGATGTTTTAGTGGATTTACAGTTATTTATCGTGCACATCGTGGGCGTAGTTTGCATATACAATTTTACAAGCATGTACAATTTTAATTCAAGAAAAGTTCTAGTTTTTTCAGGGGTGCCTCAGGATACCTCTCCTATTCAACTTAGGAAAGACATCCAATCTGATCGATAATTTTACACATTGTTGTCATAGAAATTATGGATATGTCTAAATGTTACTCAATGATTTCTCCCATCATTGAAGATTTAGATTCATCCCTCGTATTTCGTCTTCCCGATCGAAATATGCTTGGTTTGAATACGATGAGAGTGTTTGGTTTTGTAAAATGTTACTCTGAAGTCTTTATTAATATTTTACCAATTTGATACAGATACTAGTCAAACCTTATCTAGAATATAGTTCATCTGTCTGTAATACCTATTATGTCATCCAAAAGTTACGAATATAGACCCACAGAAATTTCAGATTCCGATTTCAGATATACAGATCGACTAGGAGCACCGCCTGGCGGCATGTTAGTGCCCTATTGGTGGTCGTATGTAACACGTGCTCTCACGGCAATAATTAATGTGTTTGTTATTACATCTCGTGCATTTCTTTACTTTTGGATCATATGTGGAGTCCATAAGCATATTTAGCCTTCATTTATTTGGTATTTGGTCCTGACTTAAATTCCCGTCAGCATAATCCATATATTTTTATAAATACCCGGTTTCTTTGGATTGGGATACTCTAGCTTCTACTACATATTACATACTATTTTTTACTGTGATTATTATTTATATGTTTGTTACTCGAATTAATATAACTAGGTTCATCGAAAAATATACACAAATCGGAACAGAACCTTGCTAAAAAAAAGTTATTGCAAGCGAGAGTAACAGTGGCTGTATTTGTTACTTGGTTTTTGAAATTCTATATTCAGCATATATTATTAAAAGCAAGCAAGGATAAATAAATAAAATTTACTAACAACTACTTTGTCCGTGTCCCCATTCAAGTTTATGTGCTTGAAATGTTTGTTTAAGTTGAAAATGAAATAAATGGAGGGTCTGTGCATTTTAAAGCGGCTTATTTATGAATCATTCCACAGATAACATTCAGAACAAAGGTAATATGTGCACATTTTTTGCTGCGTTCCTCCGGGGAAGATATGCAGCAAAGTAAACCAAACATAAAAACAAATATATGCGCCATGAAAACGTTTTTGTAATTTATAAATAAATTTAAAAATGCATGAAAATTACATCTACCTTATATAATGCAAGACAGAAATGTTTACACAACATGATATACTTTCAAGGAGACGAAATTGCATGGAGATGAAAGCAGAGCGTTGTGATATTTTTCATAAGTGTTACTGTCAGTGAGTCGAAGTAGAAGCACAAACGTCAACGTTTCAGTTTCAATATAGCACAAGATACACTTTTAAATTTACGAGGAAGAGACAGTACTTTCCAAATGAGGGACATTTGTTTTATGGAAGATCTGTGAACTGAATATTGTTTGTATATTATTTCAAAGTCATTCAGACCAAGAATTTGAGTTCCGCCAAAAACTGATGTCATGAAATGTCACTGCAAGTGTTGGAGTATTAATATTTTAAATTCAAGTATAAATGATAAATGAAACAAATCGTACATCACTCTGAAGATCCTCACTGAAGTTGAAAGAACTTGTGTACAACTTTTAAGTGGTTCGTTTTTGTGTGTATGTCCAGATATAGGTACAACTGGTAAGTGTGTCTTCCTTATTATTCGTCTGTTTGCTTATTTCTCTATGTAATGAAATGCTACAAACCCAAGATTACTTTTCACAATTAAATATATTATATCTGAGATTAATTAAGATGAAGTAACATGATACGCATACAGTCATAACATATCTAGCAAACTTTCGTAAAAGTTACAGTACAATACTTCCGCAAGTCCTCCTCAGAACGTACGAACTTTGAAGGAACAAATGTCAATACACTAGAATCAAACCGGAAACTAAGCCGCGCTCTTCAAAGAGGGATGTAAGTATTTTTGAAAAGTTTTGATTCAAAATAAACAGACATTCGAAAAACATTTCAAACAATAAACTCGCGCGACGGAAAACTCCAATGCGGGCAAATACGTAAGTGGAAAACTTTCATGACGGGAAAAGTGCAATACTATAAAGAAATATAACTTATTTAATTATCCTTCAGGCTTCGGTAAAATTTTGACAGGAAAGTACGTACACATATATGTAATTATTTTATCCGGCGCCTGAGATTTACTTGCAGCATTAGAAAATTATTTTATAGTAAATCAGTATTTTATAAAGTGGAATTTTACAGTACAATGTAAATGATTGATAAATTCTAAGATCAACTCAAGTATATGTGAGAATGAGTTAAAGATTTATTGTGGATCTAATTTTCTATATGTAAATTATAAAATTAAGTAAATACAATTCTCCCTGAACTGAAATTTAAAATCAATTAATATTAGGTACATAAATCCATATAAATATTATATAATTCTTAGCAGTTATTAACTGTTGCATATTACTACACTAATTATTGTGACTTTATATTTGCCGTTTGTGAAAGTTGTGCAGAATAATCCATAACCTATTAATTATACGGAAACATTGGGAAACCTAATAATCACATTATGCTATTAATAATAATTATCATTAGGTACTAACAGGTCTTCTAATTGATATTTCTGGCAATCCACAAATTTCCGGTATATGCAGAGCTTAGTATAACCCTACGTCAATAAAACATTCCCACGGCAAAGTAGAAAAGTCAACTTCATATGGGCTAATAATGCTCGCTGTGCTAAATTAAACACTTTCCAAATGCTCTAAGATGTAAGCTTAGTTCCTACTTATTACAATAATGTGTGGTAATGCGAGAAGGAGCTTACAGGGAAACTTACTACAAGTATTGTCGGTGTACAGTAATATCATGTATGCACGCTTTGTCAAATAACAAGATAATATATTGTTACCGTCTGCTATTTAAATTTTGATATTTTAAACTTTTATACAATTATTTATTTTGGGCGCTACCTACAGGATAACGCGATCCATGTTTGCTTTTATCCCCTGTAGCAGGATATCTTTGCTAAAGTCAAGTTGGATAAGAATAAAGACAATATATATATATATATATATATATATATATATATATATATATATATATATATATATATATATATATATATATATATATATATATATATATATATATATATATATATATATATATATATATATATATATATATATATATACATATGCTCTTTAAATCTGGTGTTAATTGATCGTCTCGTTTGTCCAACATATTTTCGATCACAATTACATTACATTACAACTAATTTCAAATGAAAGGTCTGGGATTTCCGAAATTAGTTTTAATGATTGTGATCGAAAATATGTTGGACAAACGAGACCATCAATTAACACCAGATTTAAATAGCATATGGCTCATCTAAAATATGGAAGAACAGATAAGTCTAGTGTTGCACAACATGCTTTTGACAACAATCATAGAATAGATATTAGTAATTTAAGATTAGTTAGAAATGTGACCAATAATAGACAGTTGGATGCATTTGAGAGCATAGAAATTGTAAAATGTAAAAGTAGTATGAATAGCGACAAGGAACCTATATCGTATAGCCCGCTTTACGCGTTGCTTAGCAACTAATCATTGAAGCGTTATATATATTGGAATAATCTGGTATTTATAGCCTCTCTTTGGGCTTGACATTTGTTACAAATGATATTTATTGCTGTATTATTATTATTATATATTTATTTTGTATATTCTTTGTTATTTTTATTAATTTATCACCACTTTGGTATAGACAAAATTGTAATATTAATGAAATTTGCTTTATATAAGAAAGTTGTCAGATATCAGAAATTTATATATCGATGGAGATGTCTAACTACCTTGAAGGTACTTATTCTGCTATGCTTCATCTGCAAACTCTTTTGTTGAATGGGCCAGTTCCCAAACTTGTGAACAATCTAGTTATATATATTTTTTTCCCGGTACTTTGATCACTTATGAAATTTTAAAGATTTTGGATAAAATAAGATCGCTTTTTTTCAGAACACGATGTTCAATCAGAGTACATGAATCTATCTCTGGTGAGGTTCAAATTAGGCTTTAAATATTTTATTATTTTAAATCGAAGTGGCTTTATGTCCAAAAATGATTTAAAATTTGTTATTATGATTATCTTAGGGATAATTTTAGAAAAATGACTAAAATAACCAATTATTGTTAAATTTGATAATTAATGTTGAAAGAAAAGAGATATGTTACTTTTAAATCAATACAAATATTTATTATAAGTTGTTTTTTAAGATTTTGGATAAAATAAGATCGCTTTTTTCAGAACACGATGTTCAATCAGAGTACATGAATCTATCTCTGGTGAGGTTCAAATTAGGCTTTAAATATTTTATTATTTTAAATCGAAGTGGCTTTATGTCCAAAAATGATTTAAAATTTGTTATTATGATTATCTTAGGGATAATTTTATAAAAATGACTAAAATAAGCAATTATTGTTAAATTTTATTTGATAATTTATGTTGAAAGAAAAGAGATATGTTACTTTTAAATCAATATAAATATTTATTATAAGTTGTTTTTTAAGATTTTGGATAAAATAAGATCGATTTTTTCCAGAACACGATGTTCAATCAGAGTACATGAATTTTTCTCTGGTGAGGTTCAAATTAGGCTTTAAATATTTTATTATTTTAAATGGAAGTGGCTTTATGTCCAAAAATGATTTAAAATTTGTTATTATGATTATCTTAGGGATAATTTTGGAAAAATGATTAAAATAAGCAATTATTTCTAAATTTGATAATTAATGTTGCAAGAAAAGAGATATGTTACTTTTAAATCAATATAAATATTTATTATAAGTTGTTATTGGCTGTAGATGTATTACAAAATGTGAAATTGTTTTCTAATTTTAATTAGCCTATAACACCTATCTTAACTTAAATGCTAAAGTACATAAGATGTAAAAATCCTGGGGGAACAATTATATTACTTAATATTAAATGGTCCGAAACATATAAAAGAAGCAGTGTATGGTTACTGCCTCATTTGTTAAGTTAATCCTCTGATATTAACACAACAACAGCACGCACAACGAAAAAAACACTTTCTTCTCGTCGTGGCGCTTTGTTGATGAAATGCTGCAACTCCAATCCCGTACTTCCTTGTTCTCGATTATTAGCGACTGATTTTTATCAGGTTTCTGCTACCATTTTTAAGGAATAACAATAAGGAATAATAACAAATAAACAAGACACAATGCTCTACGTGGCGACCATAATAGTGCCTTGTTTGAACTCATGGCGTTATTTATCCGTAGGAATAGGGAAATTTATAAGAAAACAAAAAGGAATGTGTATACAGTAAATAAAAAACTAGAAGCACTAGTGGCTACATAAATCTATTTTTTGTCACTTTTAGATTTTGACCATTTTCCAGCGCGCTCTAGCGGATAATATAGATAAAAATTTTACCTACTTTAATTTTATATGGATTGGTATTTTCCATAAAACGCATAGTTTTTGAGATATAGGCGAGAAACCGAAAAAGATGCCAAAACTTTTAATATTTTTTTGCAATAAAAAGAGGTTGGTTCTTGGCAAAATGTCTGTCAGCAAGGTGCAGATTCATGTTCAGCGACCAAAAAACATAAAGGGTGAGAAAATTATGACTATGGCAAACCTTTCCCCTATTTTCCTTTGCTTTTCCTAATATGCTTAGCCTATTAGTTATAATTTAATTAAAAAAAATTGCCTTTTCTATGCATTAAAATAGCAGATGTTAGTTTCATTGATCTGTCTGAAATGCCAATTATTACCTACAGTTTTTTTGATGGTCCTAAAGGTTTTTTGAGTTGAAATTGGTATATCTACCAGATCATGTTGTTTTTGTAATTTTGTTCTGCTTTTATTTTATTTATATAAGTTAAGTCTAAGAAATTTATATTATTTTTCTCATTCGTTTTCAATTTTGATGATAACTATTAAATTTATTTAAAATTGAATTTTTATTTTCAATTGGAAATGCAGTTAGGCAATCATCATTTTTGAATTTATACTGCACCAGTTATATTTTCTTTACGAAACAGCAAGTTAACCTTTCGGAGGTCGCGCTCTATTTTATGACAAGAACGGTCGCCTGCGGACTCTCGGTCCGCAAATGATTAAAATATATTTGAAGTTAAAAACATTAATTTATTTTGCTAGACTTTTATTATTATATATTTCTTATTATATATATATATATATATATATATATATATATATATATATATATATATATATATATATATATATATATATATATATATATATATATATATATATATATATATATATATATATATATATATATATATATATATATATGTATATATATATATAATACAGAAAAAAAGAATAGATAAGATAATCTAAAACCATATTAGACTCGCTGTCATCGTCAAGAACTGAGCATTCCCGACAAATATTTAAAGAGGTTCCAAACAAACAAACTTTTCACATTTTACGCAGGTAAATCGTGTAGGCCTATTTTCTTTCCTGTCGCATTAGGCACAGCGACCACAACTATCAACAGGAACTTGAGGTGGTGGTGGTGGCACCGCTAAAATCCTTCTTATTTGATCCTTGGTGACATTTGGAATATTTCCAGCGAGACGTCGTCGAAGATGCTCTTGAACCAGCTGGCCATTGCCATTGGCCAGCGCCGAGTGTTTCGCGAAACATCATAAGCTGCATACAACTTATCAACGCAATCGACACCTCCTTTGGTACGGTTATATTCCATGATGATTTCCGGCTTATTTGTCTTTTCATCAATCTCGCTTTCATAATGAATACCTGATACCAATAAAACGTTTTTGCGCTTCTTGGGAATATAGGAAACCAAGGTAACGTTTTTTTGGAAAGCAAACATACTTGACAGAGGAGGGCGAGTTGAAGGATTAGCAAATTTTTGGGGCAGCTCCCTTTTGTTTTTCTTGATTGTGCCTAAGAGAGTCAAATTGAAATTTTTTTAGCAGCTCTAGACTGGTAAACGATTCCTCGAAATGCCTTGAGTTTCTCATCAATCGTTACATTCTCAAATGGAATATAAGCAGTTTTACAGTTAGCGATGAAATTCTCAAAAACTTCCCTTATTGGAGCAAGTTTATCATATTATTTACGTTCGTCGCTTGTAGTAGAATCATCAAATCTGATATGTTGTAACAAGAAGCGAAACCTTTGCTGGGACATCGTAAGTCGAAAAACCTCCACTCCTGTACCATTTTTGCATCACAGATCGTCAAGATTTAGTCGACTGGACTTTAAAATTCCGGCTAAATCAAGAAGTCCAATCAACGTCTTGATTTATACCAGATCCGTATTTTTGGCATCTCTTTCTCGCTGATAATTGGGATGTTAAGCTTGTTGATTCGTGCAATCTACAATTATAATCAAAATTACATCGGAAAAAATGGGCCCAAATCTCTGATGCATTTCTCAAGTTTTTTACTGGTTCTTTTACACCTGGTAAGTGCTTTATTAGGTTTTCTTTTCTAGTCCTTCCATGTCTTGGTATTGGATGTTTAGACCAAATTGTTGTTTTCCTTTTCCGATAAACGTCGCCTTTTCTTCCACATTATCAACTTCTGAATGATCTGACTTATCCACAAACTCCAATTCTGTTATTTCGTCTTCATCCAAGCATTCAGACAAAAGCTTTTCTAAATGCTTTTGTTCTTTTTCCCAAGAACACACGTAAGAAAAATTTTTGTTAACAGTCTATGCCTAATATTTTAAAAAAGTATATACTTACTTTTGATAAATTCTGCAAAAAAAAACAAAATATTTTAAATTAAAATTTGTGCAAGAAAGTTATCGTCTATTATATCAAGTCTATGATCTATCTAAGAATAACAACGAACAAATTATGAAGCTGAAGAAAGGCTCAATTTATATGAGAATACCTTTCAACGTAGACCTTTATCGGAAACTTTGAGAGCGGCGGGCAACTTTCCGACTTGCACTAGTAAGCAGGAAATTGAAATGTGATTAAAGTAAATACAATAAAAGGAATTTCCAGGCTTATTGGCAGTTATCTAAACTAGTTTGAAGTTTTATGTCCGTATATGTTTTATTTTATTTGCATCCAGTGATCCATTTGTTTTTTTTTTCAGGGGGATTAAGTTAATTAAGCAGCTGTGGGACAATTGTCTTGGAACAGATTTCCGAGAGGCAGGGAAATGAATCTCACAGCTAATCTAAAATCACCTCTCTTTGATCTTTGTTGTAAAATAGTCGGAACATAAAATAAAAAGAGACATATCAGGACCCGCCACGAGGAATTATTAGTTCTGAGAGTAACAAAGCTATTTTGAGGTTCGTCTTTAATATCTACGATGATCAAAGGGTAATGATTTATGAAATAGCACCAGTAAGAAAATATACATGGCACAATGAAAATGATAGATTTGATGATTTAATCAAAGTCAATATTTTCTATAATTATTATATTTTATTGGTACTATTTTTTTTGGTCAGAAAATTTTAATTTCAAATAAATTTCAAAATCTTCACACTAATTTTCATAAATCACTATTACATAATATTATATTAAATAAATTTATGATTTAAATACTTAATTATTTACAAGCGTTCTGATCATTAAAATTTAATCGATTCTACCATATATATTTCACATGTTTTAACTATAATTGTCAGCTATTTAATAATAAATTGTAAGTAATTGCAGAATAACTGCTCGGTTATTACTTTGTCCTTCTTAGAATAATGACTGTAAATGAAATAAGAATTAAGAACGCTTACTCATGATCGATATATTATGTAACTCGAAACAAACATCATCATGGAAGCTTATACCCATAACATGTTTAGTATTTTAACAAAATCCCCGCGCTGGCATGCACTAAAACAATACCAGACTGTCAATGAACATACATTATAAAAGATAAATAAAAAAGTTAATTATTCATTGATTATCAGTCTATTGTTGAGAAGTATTATCTTAAATATTAACGTAATTAGAAAGGTAAAAAAATTAGAGAAATTCTGAAATTGTTACTGCTTGTAACATCGAAATATGAGACAAAACATTTTCAAAGGATACCCACAATTGCCGCAATGGGAGATCGGGGCAGTATAAATTTTCTTACAGCAAGCTAAAATCGTCACTATAAAGGCGCTTTCATTCAACAAGTTGTTATGTTTTGAAAGAATACTAATGACTAATCAATTTTAACACAAAACCCATTAAAATGGTACACTAAATTAAAGAATAACTGTATTACTTCTATTTCAAGACTTATTGTTGACCCCTTCTTTGCCACAAAACGTTCAATGGTATTAGGCAATTTAGGCATCCAAATGAATGCCAATGATGCCGATGTGACATGGCCGAGGAACGTGTAAAATGGATCCGTAATATTTGAATGGGAAACATTCTTATTCTGCATCACATTCACCATCCAATTATTTTATGATATGACGAAAGGTATATAGTATGTTCAATATTTTGTTATACTACGTGATAATGTTATAATGTGATGGGCGATGTATATAAAATCATATGTTTTTCTTTAAATTCCTGGAAATCGGTTATACTTCACAACGCTGTTAAAAATGCGGTAGCACGTGTGAAGGGATCGATATAGTGAGGGTTTTTTGCTCGGGTTTTTATATCTCATATTTCGATGTTACAAGCTATACATTGTAGCATCTCCTATATCAATCTTATAAAACTCCGCTGTATCAATTTTAAATCTAAATATACATGTTTAAAGCCATATGTTTAAATAAATATTTTTTCTCTTGAGTTTATTTAGGTATTACAAGTGTTTAGGCTATTTATAATGTCATGTAGAAAGGAACTAAGACGTTCGCGGGTTTTTATTACAGGATTCGATCAATCATATATCTCGCAAACGAAGCAAAATTTCGATATACTTTATATGTTTTTGTAGAGAATTGAATTTCCCATGGCTTATTAAAAAAAATTAAAACATTTTTTTATGTCGAAAATTCTAAAGAGAGAAGTTCAGAGGATTGTTGTAAAATACTGTTTTTTTGGCCCCCTTTTATCAAAAATTGCGGTATTTCCAGTAGGAAATTTTGGTGGGAAGTGAAAAATTCTAAACCAGCGATCCAAAAAACATAAGGTAAGCTTATAAAAATAAATTCTCCTATTTTTTCCAGCTAATATTCTCTATTGACTGGAGTACGGGTTGTCAAAAATCAAGAAAAACGAGTCGAACAAAAATCAAGAGTCGAAATTTTGACCTTTTTTCAGTTTTTGTCGATTTTGACCAAGAAAGACTGGTTTTTCATCAAAGACGGTTATTCTGAAACAGCTCTCGGAACGGAAAAATTCTGAAACGGCTCTCCTGTTATAAATATGATCAATTTTGAGATTCTGGACAGGGATACGTCTCCTCCTTTAGATCCTTGTAGTTAAATTTTATTTTAGTTCATAATTTCTTTATCATCTACGTCAATAAAGGTTTAATTGAAACAAGAAGAGTTTCTTGTTGATCCTATCCCCCTCTTATTGTTAAACATAAAGTACGATATTGCAATTGACAACCCCATAGAAAACGTTTCTCGGGTCATTTCAGGCATATTATTGCCTATATATGTCCCTATATAAACATAGTGTCTGCATGAAAATACTTAGAGGTAAGATATTTAAAACTTACATTAATAAAATGTATCAGCAAACCTCAGGGGAGCGATAATTTAGCCATGCTGGAATCTTAGCGACCGTTAAACAATAGATATTTCATTTCGTTACTTCTTTTTGCCCGAATTGTGGTCTTTGTTTGATCATAAATTATAATTTATGCTGCGCTGTCAGCGGTCTCAATGCGTTTCAGCGTCCACCCGAAGACAAGTGTTGAGACCTCTCAGTCGGCAAATCTCAAAGTTATTCTTTTCCAGATTTCGTTGTATGCTCAATAGACTACTATCCGTGACAAATTTCACAAAAGAATGAATTAATTTGTATCCTTTGTTGTGGAAAGATATTTCAGAGGGTCTGTGGCCATATGTTTTAGGCGGTGTGCAAAATTATATAGAACTAATCGAGACGGATGTTCTCGATGAAATGCGAGTGCACTCATAGGTTATCGTTTAAAGTATCGTTTTAAGTGATTGTAAGTATCGTTTTAAGTGATTTCAGAATTTACATTTAAAATTATAAAGATTTTCAAAATATTAATAGATATACTACTAACGGATAGTATTAGATACCAATAACAAGAAAAGAACTAGGGATTATGTCCTAAAAAACAGGGCAATATGGAAATAAGATGTTCATTGGTTTTTATTATTAGCTTTGAAGTTCTTTGCTATTCATATTTGTTTTGCGAAAAGTAAACTTGGGTTTTTTGCGCAATTCATTACATAAAGAAATAAGTAAATAGATTAATAATAGGGAAGACACACTTACCAGTTGCATATCTGGACATATATACTGAAACGTACCACTTAGAAGTTGTACAAGTTCTTTCACCTTCATTGAGGATCGCCAGAGTGATGACGATTTGTTTTATCGATCATTTATACTTGAATTTAAAATATTAATAGTCCAACACTTTCAGGGATATTTTATCATGTTTTCTAAGAATGTCAGTTCCATCAAAAACTAATGTAATAAAATGTCTAAGGGGAATAAACTAAGAGAACAAAAAATTAGTCTTTATTAAAGTTAATAAAATTCTAACAGAAAATGTAGACAAATTGTTATTCATGATAAATTGATCGGTAAAATGCAATATGATCCTGAGGTCTTATTACAGGAGTTTCTCCAGTGCATAGCAAAGTGTGTGCATGCAAAGTGTGTGCATGCAAAGTGTGTGCAGTGCATAGCAAAGTGCATAGCAAAGAGTGTTATCTTAGGTCGCTTTTTGTTAAGTTTACCAACGGACAACTTGATGAATTTTGTATATATTCGACTTATGGTAATACTGTGGTACTCTTGATCAAAGGGAGATTTCTTAAATAAAATTTAATTAGGGATCTTTTTTCCACCTTTTTCCATCTTCCAGTTAACATTTTTTTTTTCCTCTTGACGTATATCAAAATATTTAAGTTTTTTTAAAAATCAAAAATTCAGAATATTCTATGTGATTTACAATTTATGGATGCTTCATTCAAGATGAATGTCGAAAACCCTCAAATGAATTCGGGGTCGCAGTCAAAATTCAGAAATCACAATGGCGGTGCCAAGATGACTAACATTTAATTTGTTTCCTTACAGACAACAGAAACAAAAAAAAGGCGTAACTCAAGTAAAAAATAATGCTATATTGCAAACAAAAGGCGTATCTCTGACGCGCCTTTTTGTTAGCCATTAAAATATGTCATCTGCAGATACGCCCAAAATGACGACCTGAATATCTCTGCAACGAAAAGAGATAGAGGTAAGTCAGAGAGCAAATAGAAATCGTTTAATAACGTTTAATTCATATTTATGAGACACGTTAGATTTTGGATAGGTCTAATTTCACAAGATAATGAAAAAATTCTTAAAATTTATTTAGCACGCATTTCATATCATTATTTCATGGCCTAGTGGCGCAGGTTAATAATCTAGTATCTAGATGATATTAATGAATAAATTTACTATGCTAAACTATTTGTGTAGATTCGGGGTATTTTTTAAATTATAACTTAAAATTTAAACTAAACCAATGACGTGCTAGAACTGGCGGAAAAATTATTGTAAATTTATTTCCCAGGCAGTGTTTCTCCATTCTTTACTAAGTTGGCGAATGGTAGTTGGCAAGCCAAACCACTCGACCACTCTCCTTGTGTATAACACAATAATACTTGACTCGCTTAGTGGTGATTTAAAGTAGAAATAAATTCAAATAATCCCGCAAAGGGACGTATTTACGAATCTAATCCTGTGTTATCGTTTATATTTTCTACTTCAGTTTAAAATATTACACGAATTTGGATTATATATACAGGGTGTATATATACAAGGTGAAGGGGGTTATGGCCCAGGTCATTTTATAAAAAAAGTTCTGATATACGTAGGTCCGCAAATGCTTCATTACCGATCTACAGGATGTTGAAATTTAATTAAAAAACAGTAAAAATTAGATTTATCTTTCAACAGTTTTTATAATTTTTTTGTAAGAAAATTGTGATACTTATTGTAAAATACTTGTTTTTGCCCTTCAATCAAACCCTTAAATTTGTAAAAAAATATTTTTGTATTATAACTGGATATGCATTAAAATGGTTTTTATTATTTTACTCAAAAATGGTGCGTACAAAGATCTAACATCTAAATAAAGTTGTCTTCTTCACAATTGAACAAGGAAATCAAGAGTAATTTTTATTTTTAGAGAAACCAGCGGCGTCATATTTTTTTATTTAAACATATTAGGTGACGTGCCAATACGCGCACCACTGGAAGACTAAAAATTTTTTTTATATTGCACAGAATGCGTCGTAGCTTTTGATATACCTAAAATTTCATTATAATATCTCTGGCTGTTCTGGAGATATAAAATTTTCAGTTTTTTTTTAATAAACTTCAACGTCTGTAGATCGGTAACGAAGAGATCGCGGACCTATGTTTGTAGAAACTTTTTTTTACAAAATGACCTGGGCAATCACCCCCTTAAATATTGCAGCGTCCTTTTTAAAACTCTGTATATAGGCAATAATAACAATAAATAAGCCCTCTCGCCTTTTGCAACCGCCTCCGCATTTTGTTGAGAATCTGAATTTTGTTAAGAATGCCTGAACCGCTAACTCCTAAAGAAGTTCGTAGAGCCCTTATAAGCTCGAAAAACTTTATCGAGGGGCGAACTATGCTACTCCCCAAAAATGGAGATTTGTCGCAGCCCAATAAAATGCCTAAACGCATATTACAAGGTGTTTACTATTATCTTGTACATTCGGGTACTCCACGCAGCGGAGCGGGTATATCAATGGATATATGAGCAGCGAGGGTCAAAGAGAGGAGTCGCTGGCTGCAAGGAGAACCTGCTGATATACAGGTGTATCACGCAGGACTCCATGCAGTACAAGCGTAACCTCTCGATGGCTTAGATCGACTATCACAAGGCATTCGATACAACATCACATGAGTTGCTTGTACGTTTGCTCAGATGTCTTGCGGTACCAGATCCAATAGTGAGATGCATCGAACAATGGATGTCGCTCTGGAGGACTCGGTTTACCATAACATCCGGTACTACCAGAGTCCGAACAGATGTTCAGAAATGTTCGGACACAGATGTTCCGGTAATGTTCAGAAAGGGTGTTTTCCAGCTCCAGATCTACCGATATATATACAAAAAACCAACTATTACTAATGTTGTCCTAGTTTATGCGAACTTGGCGTGGTTTAAATCTACCGCAAAGAGAAATATCGCTAATTTTTGAAGTTATTCTTTTAAAAGACAAGTGACGTGAAACGTCACACTTGAAATTTCTAACCAATGAAACCTAATTATAACTATATTCCTAGTTTATCTGCTTGTGCACAGCCGTATAAGGATATCCTTGGTGTATACCTTGTTTATTTTATCCCGCCCTTATACCATGATTATAAGACGCTGTCTTAGTCTTGATTGTGAGAATCGTGTATATAACACTATTTTAAAACCCTTACATAAAGATTTTCCTGTTTTTCTACGATCTAGAGGTATCACTTTGATGATACGGTTAAAAGAAGTGTGACCAAATTTTACAGTCAGGCTCTGCTTCAATTGCTTCATACGACTGCCGTTAAAATTGCCATTGTGTACATCACATATTGTATTTTTACAGCGCCTCGCTAGTGTTGGTACTGAAACATACCGCACAATATTTCAATGTTCTAGGAACAAATCGATGTTTCCGATTTGCAAAATAGAATTTCAGACACATTTCAAGATAATTTATCAAGGCTCGACGTCTGCGAAAAGAATATACTGTGATAATAGACAAAGAAACACTCTAAACTACTTTCGAATGGTCGCTTGATTCATAAGAAATACAAGGCGAGTGTTAAAGTCACATTAGAACTAATTGCAGAAAAAAGGTGTCGCTACGTTTCCTTACCTACCTTTGTCACATAAATAAAAGGCTACTTCTAACAAAATAAGGATCGTTATGTGTCTTTGTGACCGCTTTGGCATCTGCTGCCATAAATTTTACGGGTTCTGATATTGTATAATACGTATAGATTTTTGACAGTTTGAGTTGAGGTATGTAATTTTAAACAATACTATGTAAACGTTTGAAGTGGACCATAAACATTTTCAAGGATCGGTAAGCTTTTCAGCAGTAACTCATATTAGTTGCCTGTTAGTTAATAGAAAAATAAGACACTATTATAAACAAATGGAAATCAGTATGATAATATTAGTAGCGTGTATAAATGTGCTCTATTGTATCATGCTACTCCATTATTAAATTTGAACCTGGGCAGTGATATATGCAATTTGGTTTCATAAGTTAAAGCCTGAAGATAGACCAATGCTTTCAGAGTTATTAACTCATGAATGCAAATTGCTAGACGCAGTATTTTAATCAAATGGATTGATATATCTGCACACCATTATTAAATTACACACAAATCAAATATGGCTTGTATGATAAATCTATGACATACAATATATATTATCAGACTGATTATCTACCTCCCAATCTCGATAATTTGTACGAAATGCCGCTGGAATTTGTAAGTAATAGCGTTTTTGGAAATATGTTAATTTAATTTTGTTTCGAGCGTAGCAACATTTTCATGATTGATATTTCTTTGGGAGTCATTTCATCGTACTGTACTCCAAGGAAGCGAGTAAAACTGTTTAGGCATTAGTAAAATGTAGACCGATGCATACTTTTACTGTTATTTAAATTACTTTTTTCAGTAGTTTGCATGCCGTTCCGTAATCATATTTTAAGCTTTATTATTTATTCCCATAATATTCCATTTTAATATATTTTTATTACTCTGGCCTTGATTAAGAACTGTGGGAAGTTCTTAATCATTCCTTTGCATTTGACAGTACAGGTTACAGAGTTCAGGATACATAACACAGGGTATAATGTATAATGTAGAGGGTATCGGGATTCCATTATATAAAAAAAATACAGCGTTCAGAGTGCCCATGCAAAGTGCAGAGTACAATATACATGTAGGTTCGGAGTACTAAGAATAGGGTACAGAATACAGATTTCAAGTTACAGAGTGCAAACATCACTATAAAATGTTTTTTTCGTACTCACGGTGACCCAAAGTGTAAATATGAGTGGTCTTTCTATTACATTATTACTTGGGCATGCTAGCTCATTAAAAAAACTAGCTTTACGGTCAGTATGTCAGCCAAATATTAGTTTTTGGAATAAAATATTTTTTATCTAAAAAAAACTTCAAATATCTTATAAAATAAGCAAAGTGAAAAACATAATTATAAAATAATACGGAAACGACGCTTCTAAAGGTAAATTAAGTGAAATGAGTGTAAATTTCGAATCTTCGATAATTTGTTTTCTACTTACGTTGTTTGACTGTCTTTTTAGGTCAATTACATATATCTGTACCTGTATTCATAAATAACATAAGAGTTCTATTATGTAATAATCTAATGCGGACAGTGTAATAGAAGAATTATCTAATAGACCTACGACTTCTCTTCTTCGTACCAGTGTCTCCAATTTCATTACTCGCGAGAGATTCGCTGCATGGGTGTATTTAATTCATATATATTTTTGACTGCCTTCTCAATAGGTGAAAGAAATTGCAGAGAAATAAACACTGTTTGTGTGCATAAAATAGCATTTATTTAGCCTTATACCTCCAATGCCGTCAGTTTCAATCTGCTAATGCATCAAGAAATATCATTAACAACATCAACAGGTTTAATAACTTAACGTGGCTTTAGAAACTCGGGAATTATTGCATTTACTACTAGAGTCTGTTAAATTTTGTTACGTACCAAAGAAAATATATTAACAAACAGTAAAATAGATATAAATATAGAATGGAGTGTTCATTTCTCGGAGAGACATAAAATTCCTTTAACCGTGAATACTTTCGGTGCAACATGCAACATTGTAGAATATCTGGAACAAAGTAAGTAAGGAATAAAATTTTTAGAGCCATAGCTTACTGTGACCGTTTAGTATTACCTTTTTGACACTAAGTCAACTGATTGCGCTCTGATAATATCGCTGCAGCTCGCTTTTGTAAATAAAAGCCCTATCTTTCCGTTACAGTTCATGATTCGGCACTTGCAAGTTTGATTGGAAACTTGTAACTTTTAATGCATGATAATTTCATTTATTTTGTCACAAGTCCAATGCTTCCTAAAATATAGACACATTATGATAATTAATTGCTTGGGAAAGCATAGAATGACTAGATTCATTTTAATAATTTCTAGAAAATGGCGGTTATATATACACTCAGGGGCAAAAAATCGCAACAAGTTAATATTTGGTAAAATTTAAGGTCTCATAAAATTTTTATTTTAAGTTCAATTTTTATATTTTTTTAACAAACTAGATAAAACGATCAATTTCAACTTGCATATAGTTTTTTAGTTTATGTCTTTAGGTGTATTGGTTCATTTTATAGAGCAAAGTGAATTTGTCAGCAACAGTTTACTTTAAGAAAAGTCAGTAATGTCAGTTTGCTAATGTCAGTTTGACAGTGATTTTTTTGCGCAAGACCTGTAAAACTGCACAAAAGCTGTTCCTCTTGTCGAAGAGGTCGTAATTATGAATATGTTGCAAGAATCTTTCATGTTCATCGCTCTACCATCAACAGAGTCGTCGTTTTAGAAAAACTGGCAGAAATAAGCATAGAGCAATGATAGAAAACGAAAGACTACTGCTATTGATGACATATTTCTTCACGTACAAACTTCGCGGGACCGTCACTTAACGTTAGCAAAGTCAAGAAATCAACTCCAAGAGGGACGTGGTATAAATGTTAGTGTCCGGACAGTTCGCAGAAGACTCGAAGACTTTGGTTTGACCTTGCAGACCAGCAACTGGACCCAAATTGCTTCCGCGTCACCACGTAGCTAGACTACAATTTGCCAATGAACATTTGCATTGGACTCACGGCAAGTGCTTCAGTCCCCATTTGAGCTATGGAGGAGGTTCAGTAATGGTGTGGGCAGGAGTAACCCGAGAGGTCTCTACTGAGTTAGTGGTCATCGATGAATTCTTGACGGCGCATATTGAGGAGATATTAACTATTAATAATTAATTAATAATTAATTCTTCAACATATTCATTAACCCTGTATAATGACTAAATCGCAAGCATATAATGAAATACTGAATATGTAAGGTGAAATTGATCATTTTATCTACAGTTTGCTGAAAAAGTTACGAAAATTAAAATTAGACTAAAAAGTTATGACATCTTAAATTATACCAAATATTAACTTGTTGCATTTTTTTTGCCCCTGAGATTACATATGAAATTCCGAAATAAAATAATAATTGTATATACTTAATTTGTAAGGAAAAAATATCATTGATCTGTTTGTCAGTTTGTCACTGTTTGTCACAGCATCTATTCTATGACTCAGTGATTTTTGCTATGGCTTCAAGCATTTTCAGCCTAATTAATGATTAATGAATTTAAACTAATTATAATTAAGTAATTCTCAATTTTAAAACAATCAAACACTCTACAATACTTGTGATTCAGAATGTAACTATGTTTTAGCGATCCCGTGCTCTCAATCGCAGTATATATTGTAATATCATATGAGGCGTAACAAAAAGCCATAGTATACCGCGATTCAAACAAATTATTAAAAAAACATTTGTTATGTATATATATATATATATATATATATATATATATATATATATATATATATATATATATATATATATATATATATATATATATATATATATATATATATATATATATATATATATATATATATATATATATATATATATATATATATATATATATATATATATATATATATATATATATATATATATATATATATATATATGTATATATATATATATATATATATATATATATATATATATATATATATATATATATATATATATATACAGTGTCCGCCATAAAGTTGGAACCATATAGGATTTTTGTTAATATAAGATATTGCTACAACTTTTTGTGACATTCACTTCTGCTTCCAAAATAATTTAAAATACACCAAATCAAAGTTGACCGCTAACATCTGGCAACTGTCAAACTTGTGATTTTCCAAAAAAATCATAATAAAATGGTCTTAATTGTTAATCTTTCGAAAAATGCCACTGAGCAATTATGTTCCTGATAACTGTTTACGCCCATATGCCGATTGTGAGTGAATTATTTTGATATCCAAAATTTTTGTATTTTCTTAGTACTTAGTTTTGTATTTTGTAAGTTTTTAACTCACCCCCGTAACTAACTGATCTGAAATCATTTAAAGAATTTAATATATATATTCTTAGCAAAAGATTAAATTTACGCTGTAGACTATCGACTTGGAATGGTTAGGTATTTTTATATAATATGAATCGAAAATCTTACTGATCAGTTAACTGTAATACAGATTTCATCCAATTGTAGTATCGTTGGTGATGCTCATGGCTACTGAACATATTATGAAGTAATCCGTTTAAATTCATTGTATAGCACATTGTAAACAATAATTATCAATATTTTCAGCAATAGGTATTATATTATTTGCGATACTACTGAAACACGGTATTTGTTTACGCCAAATACCAATTTCGAAATTTTATACCTGATATTTCTGCTCTGTGAATTGTACCTAATCAATTTTACAGTCCCGTTACATATTTTGTATAAATTTGCAATACTGTTGAAAGGTATGTTTAAATTATTAAACTGGTAAAACTCATGTCACAAGGACTATCTGTATTCCGTATTTTCAATTAATATTATCTAAATATAACTATACCAATTCGATAGTCTACATGTCTACAGCATAAATTTAATTAAATATATTTAGTACTTTAGCGCACATTCTTTGAGCAATAATTTTGTAGTAAAATAACGACACGTAATAGGGATTAATCCACTGATAGGAAGCGAAATAGCTAGATTATAAGTTTAGCATAATTTCTCAGTGTTTTCTGACGTGATATATGGGTACGTCGTAAGCACAGGCACGGTAATGATGATGATAATGCATATGGTGACAAGTACACCAGAGAATATGTATACCCCTGTCTAGAAATAGTACGTTAGTCTACTAATATTTTTTAACGATGCGGAAAATATGGTTTGCAGTATGCCAGAGTATATTCTCCGACCCCAACTTAATTTTCCGCCATGTAACATAATATGCGTGAAAGGTAAATGGGTTGCATTTCATTGTAGTTTTTTCCTCAACCGTGGCGTAATAATTTTTATGTTCTCCTTCGTATTTTCAGAAATATTTTATATTTATTTGATACTACCTGGGAAGAAGATAACAAATTTCTATTCAACATCAAGTTTCTGTTCAGGTCATTATCAGATTGAAAAATGTATCATGCAGAAC
>CAXKVY010002851.1:0-20000 GCA_964058915.1 Tetropium fuscum | reverse complement strand
GACACATTTTTTTTACTTGACTAAAAGTAAGATTCAGCAAAAGTAGCAGTGATGAAGTTCTGACGCATCATTGAACTTTCACATTCTCGAATATATTCAATGGGAACCAAATATCCAATCCAATAATATTAGATTTAGTGATGAGGAAAATGAGCAGATTTCTTTTTACCACAGAAAGCGTTGCGGTTGCAGTAATAAAATCAATTAAGTATACGAGGAAAACTTTGGCAATTCAGACCATCATGCATTGCTCATTAATTTCTAGTTGAGGCAACTGTCAAGGTTAACACGTTAAATGCCACGTGTATAGGACGATGTACCTATATTTTATTTTAACAGTGGACCACGAATATTCAAGAATACCCTCGGACAAGCTTTCATTAAAATGTACCAGCGTCTTCAACTGCAGGTAATGAAAATGCATTAAGATGAAACGTTGGCAAAGTGAACTAAAAACTTTTAGCTGATATTACCTGAATTCCAAGTTTTGTTATTATCGCCTAATTATATATTTCTAAGGAAATATTTTAACATAATATTATGTTGATATATTTCCTTAATAATACAAAATTACTGTTCTGTGTTGTGGTGAAGAGAATGGAAATAAAAATAGACTACAGAAAAAATATTATAAAGAAAACAGTGCAGGAATTTTTCAAATGTAATCTGGAGAGTAAAGTACAGACAAAACTGTGGAAACAAGTAGGAGTAAATATTCAGACTTAGAAGACGGCAGAAATTAAATAAATGCTATGGAAAGGCAATCATATTGAAGAGGAATGGAAAATGATCAGGGAGAGTTATACATGGATTCAATGAAAATAAAAACCGATGCGATAAAGACGTGGTTCAGAACACACATATTATGGAAATATGAAAAAGCAATCATAGATTGAAATTTTGAAATTTTGAAATCTTGAAATTTTGAAATCTTGAAATTTTGAAATTTTGAAATTTCCTAGATCCTAGAAATTACCTATAACTGTATCCAACGAGAGAATGGACTTGCACTCGAGCGAAAATTCGTCTGTTTTGGTCAGATCTCCGCCCCTTAGAACATTAGTTCAACGCCCTCAACGTCTTAATTGGCTCAGCAGGTAGCCAGGGTCCGATACTTACCTGGTACCTAATTATATAAAGTACCTACTACTGCCTACCTATTCACAGTTTGTATTTGTAGTCTCGCAAGTACGGTTATTTTAGTTGTGTTGTTTACGGTTGTGAAATAAGTTTTAAATCTATTATAAGAATGGCAGCAGCCAGAGACGAGATAAATCCACCATTATCGTCAATTAAGAAGAATAAAAGAGGCCAGGTAAAGAAATATAATAATAAATATGTTTTATTTAATACGCATATTTAATTTTATTCGTCACGTTATAGAGGAAGAACATAGGTTTTGGGAACTTGACCATATTGTTGACAGTTTAATCGATGAAATCCCACCACTAATATTTCACGTAAATGGTCAAAGTGATTCTGATAGCAGCGATACAGACTAATTTAAATTTATAATTATATGAAACAATGTACTATTGTTGTAGCTAAATATTAAAAAAAAAATAAATAAAAATATAATAAAATGTCTATTTTAGGGATATTTAGGGTTTATATTACTTTCATAACGTTCATACATTTATAATAAATTTATGTTAAATAAATAAAATGTTTTCATGTTTTCAAAATAAAATTTATTTCACCTACTTACGAATTTATTTCATCGAATGACGGTCCTGCGTAGCTCGTCACAGAGCCCCTCCTCTTTAGTCGCCGATGCGCAAAGCAAGTCCATTCTCTCGTTGGATAGAGTATAGATAGTATAGAGCCTGAATTGGGAAAAGAGGATGAATGAGAAATGTATAGAACTACAAGAGCGCAAAAAAAAAGGAATGGAGAAGACAGTGGAACAACTAAAGAAGAAAGGAGCAGCTGGATACGACAAAACAACTACCGAAATAATACTTAAAAAGGATGGCAATTACACAAGAAAATATTTAAGGGGAGAAAAATATATGGAGATATGAAAAAAATTCAAGCTAATGGAACACCGAGGACATTTTTATTTCTTATGAAATATACTAATTAGTTTATATCAATATATCGAATATAATATTTAAAATTGATGAACACAGAGAACTAACTTTTTTTGTAGGTCAACTGTAAGGCGTTCTTAAATGATCCAATGCAGGATCAAGTCACCGAATTGTAAAATCTTCAATGATCATATTAATGGAAATAAGTGGTTTAATAGCCAAATTATCAAATTAATGATCAAATAAAAATAATAGATCATATATTAATTATTGTGAAATCTAATTGTAATAAGATCTATGATATTATACAGATTATTCATTATAATAAATCATACATTGTGCATTAACACAAAGTTATGTAGAGAAAATATATAGTTGCAATATCAACATAATTTTAGATTAAACTGGTCCACTTGTTTGTTAGTAGATTGTTGGTATGCACTGGAATAGGCGCAGGATACTGAGAGGAATAACAATTGACACATGTCAGGTCACCAAAAATAAATTGATGGCCAGGGATGAAAAATGAATGCCAATCACTTCGTTACATGCTTCACGCAAGTATTTCAAAATGTTTAGAATAAGTTACGCTATGGTGTTAACAAAATATAATAAATCTTACCTATATAATGTGTTTTACGACAGATATTACAATATGGTTTGTTTTCACCAAATTGAGTTTTATTTATTTATTTATTAAATTGTTTTCTCTTTGCGAGGTAAGATTTGAAGAAGCATGTAACATTTTTTGACATACCTGAGTTATGTAATTTATTAAGTAAAGTAACGTGTTTGTCTGTCAAACGCTTCAGAGAAATCCGTATATATAATATATACCTGTTAATTTTGGACTTGTAGTACATAAATTTAAACATATTTTTTTTTAACTTGTAAGGGAATTTGAAAAAACAATTGTCTTACTCAAACCACTTCTCCCCTACTACAGCTAAAACAAAGTGCCTCTAGACTCTAGAGGTCAGGTAAAACCAGTCCAAGTGTGATACCTACTTATATCCGTCTACCTGTGTGCTAACAACTCTGGCATATTTATCTCAATAGATATATAATCTTGTGTACTAACGCATAATGGACATTTTATTGCCCATTCATTCCGAATCTTTTACTACTTGCAATAAAACTTTACCGCATAGTTAGTGCAATTAGCAAGTAGGTGTTAGAGGCTATGAGATTAGAAGCATCCGGATTTTCGCTATTGTGGTAAATGTTTATGAAGTAACAAGCTCTTATCGCCACAAGTAAGATGTTTAACCCAGAAACTCATAAATGTTAATTGATGCGGTGCCAAAATAATTGCTTAACATTAGTGGCACATAGTAATACATCCTAGCATGCATGGAGTAAAAATTGAATTTTTAAAGAAAATTATCTCAAACTTTGTAAAAAAAGTGCGTAAATTAATTTTTGGAGTAAAAATTTGTTGTTATTCCGACAATGGAGCGTTAAACACATACAGGAGGCCGACTACGTGGGTGCTCAGGGGCTTAAGCACCCACAGAAAAATTTCGAGTTAGAATTTTAGTTATTAGTTAGAGTTAGAGTTATTACTGTCATTTTTACATCAATTTTTGAGATCTCCCAATTTTGAAATCACGAGTTATAAGTCGGAATTTTAAAATTCTGCGTTATAACTCGGAATTTTAAAATTCTAAGATGTCGGAATTTTTAAATAAAATTTTTATAGCAGTTGTTATAACGTAAACTTGGATTTTGAAAAATGCGAGTTGTAACCCAAAAAATTTTAATACCCAAGTTCGAGATGCATGCGGGTTAAAATGCAAGTTCCGAGATATGACTTATTTTTTTATTAAACTGGGATTAAAAAAATCCGAGTCGGAATTATAATAAACATTTTCAAGTTTTCACAGTCAAAAATTATGAATTATACATAACTCGGAATTTTAGATAATTTTTATAGTTACGAGATATAACTTGTTGGAACTGTTGTTAAGTTGGAATTTCGAAATACAATTTTAAAATTCCGTGCTAACTCGGAATTTTAAAATTCCGAGATATTACTCTAAAATTTTATTCCAAAATTCCGAGTTATAACTCCCGTGTTATGTGACGTCGCCATTATAACTCGGAATTAAAAGAATCCGACTAATAAGTCGGAATTTTAATTACAAATTCCGATATGTCAGAATTTTAAAATGCTGAGGTATACCTAACGTGTATAATTACCCACTTTACTTTTTGGAAAATCAATGCTCAATTTTGCCTAAATAAAAATATGTAGAAATTATTTATGTACTTTTAATTAGACAAACAAATTAATATTTTAAAACGTTTTTGTGGGCAGCCACACAAATTTTGTTAAATCTGCACCCCTGAACAGATCCATATTTAAAAAATAATATGCAACCAGGACTATGTTGACTGCAGAATTTGGTCCCAATGATATTAAATGGAAAGTCGTTTTTCCTCCAAAAAGTTAAGGGGAGCTTATTTTCCAATATTGAATCAAATGACCGTTGATATGTTAGATATGGTGTGCTGGTCATAAATACATAGAAACAACATCACAAAGCAAATAATATATCGACGTGGTTGAAATATGTAAATAAATGCTTTCATTCCCATCATTACAAGAGAAACTAAATAATCGTGAGAAAATGAAATTATTACACGAGCAGAGTATGAGAGGAATTATATTATTATGCTACATTTAATAATCACAAAACACTAACATAGGTATATGAACTTTCTTTTTTTTTGAAGTCCACATGAAGTAAATTACTTCGGTCGAAAGTCAGTCAATTACGTGTAAGAAATTAACCTCGAAAATAGAACCCCTATGGTACCCTAGGCCCTTTCTGTCATATTTATATAAAATGTATAGAAACTAGCTAATAACGTTTAAAAATATTACTATTACTAATATTTTGAAAAATGTAATGAAAATGGTTGATATATATATATTTATTTCAAAATACTGACATAAATCCGATATTTTTTAACATTTTTTTGCATAATTAGTTTTAATAATTTTTTGTTGTTTTATTTAGTTTTTGCATAATTCATTTAAAAAAGTTCCAGTTGTAAAACGTTTTTTATCTCTCCTGTAAAATTTTGCTTCTTATGCGCCAAAAACAACCCTATGACATGAGACCCTCGAAATGATAAATAAGTAATAATAAAATAAATGATAATAAAATAAAAAAAATAGACAAACATATTTTACCACAATAAATAAAAATGATAAAATATATTATTTAGATTAAAAAAATATGGGAATGATATAATAGTATAAAAATAGAAAAGGTCACCCATGGAGTTTGCACTAAATAACAATAAAAACAATACAAAAGAATATGGTATAAAATTAAAGAATGGGGTATAAAATAGTACTATATTAAAATATTTGTAATCTGGGAGAAAACGCAACTCCAAATGATATAAATATTTTCTTTATAAATACAGCGATAAATAATAGGTACAGTTAATCTAAATTTAATTACGCTCTATGACAATAATGTGTTACCATAATGTTTATAGTAAGTTTAAAATTAAAGGAATCACTTGTCATGACATATAGGGGAATTGTGCCTGAGATGGCATACTTTTTGTTTGACCTCTGTTTTTTTCAAGAAAAAAAATATTTTATAGTACATAAACAGTCCAGTGTATTTTTGAATCCATTTTTTTCATGTAACATTAATTTTTTTGAGTATAACTTAAAAACTTGAACTTTTCTCGTACTCGAAAAAAAGAAGCATGTCTATGCCATCTCATACTGATATATAGGGTAAGATGGCATACTATGTCATCCCACCCAAGCCAAACTGAAACATACGTACGTAAAATTTTATTGATTATAGAACGTTCGAAAAAACAAAATAATACAAAATAAGCTTTTAAGAACAGAAATGTACATGGTAAACCACACAGAAATTAACAGGTTGATCCACTTTTTAGATATCTCTAAACAAATATAAATAAAATATTTTAATAAAAATAAACCTCCATCGTTTTGCATTTATTTGTAAATATCGCAAATGAACTGCTTCACTCTTTTGCTGACTACGGCACATTCGCAATGACACCATCTCTTGCACTTCTGACAGCGAATCCAGTCTTCACTAGCGCGAGATAAGGAATAGAGCTCATTACAGTAGAGGCAGGCAGCATCGTCTTCTTCGTCAACGTCTACTGGAAAGCCTTCCATTTCTTCTTCAGTTTCATCATCTATTACTAATTTCCTTTTTGTTGCCCTAACAGATTTTCGCAACATTGCTGCTTCCTTTTCTGCAACAGCTGCTTTGGCCATTTCAATTTCAGGTGTGTTTTTGAGTACACCACTCATTCCACCCCTTCTCCGTTTATAATTTTTCGTCTTTACAGAAGAAACGGGCAGCGGAGAGATCAGTTCTATGGATATATTATTTGGACTTTGCGAACTAATATCATTTGATAGATCAGCTGAAGGTTGAGAATTTAGATAACTATTTTGATTTTCTTTAGACCCGGATGGCTGTGGGTTATCAAAGTCATTGATTTCCGTTGGGACTAAGTTTTCTTGCTGATCAGTAACCTCCGCCGGTTAAAACATCCATTCTGGAAAGATATCTTTATTCAGTGGATATATGCCAGTCTTAGAAAATGAGTTGACAGCATTTGCTACTGTTGCAGCTTTATTGTAAGCTTCTTTCAGTATACCACCGACTTGAAAGTGTGTCACCATTCTTCCAGGATTAGACTTAAGCCAACGAAATAGTTCTTGATTGTAATGTCATTAGTGGGCCGCAAAAGCAAACATCTAAAGGTTGCACCCTGTGGGTGCAATGAGGAGGAAAACAAAATATGACAATACCGTTGTCTTTTGCATATGTCAAAGCTTCTAAATTTTTGTGGCTACTGTGTGCGTCCAAGAGAAGAAGCACTTTATTTGTGACAGATGGCTTGACATATTTTACAAAATGTTTCAGATATTTCAAAAAAGTTTCCCCTGTCATCCACCCAGTTTCTTGAGCTAAACCCAAGGCTCCTACCGGAGCATGATCCATAAGTTCATTTTTCATATTTTTCCTTGGAAACAGTAGGACAGGTGGTACGTAAGTTCCAATTGCGTTAAGGCAGCATATAACTGTAAGGTGTTGGCCTCTCTCCGCACTGGTTAAAACACCAACTTGCTTCCTACCTTTAGTTGCCAAAATTTTAGAATTTCTTGATGGAACTGTTGAGAGCCCAGACTCATCCATGTTGTATATATTTTCAGGAGAGAATTTGTGTTCATCTATCACTTTCTCAAGACCATCAAAATATTTCTTAATCTGAACTTTGTTAAATGCACGGGCTCTTGCAGCTGATGTTGCCTCGGGTGTACGAAGTGAAATAGAAGGATTTCGTTTACGGAACCCCTTTAACCAATCCCAGCCTGCCATTTTCTTCTCCTTTAAAAACCTATTTGGAATGTTCTTTACTGTGGCAATTTCATAAGCAAGCCTCCGAATATCTAACGTTGTGAGTCCAAAACAACGAACTTCTAATTCTTTTACATGGCGAACTAATTCATTTTCCAACTCGACATTAAAAGTTGGAACATGTCCTCCTAAGTAACCCTTATTGGATCCACGATCATCTTTAGCACGTCTTCTCAATGTTGTCTGCGGTACATTAAACGTTTTTGATGCCAAAAGCCATCCCATTTGGTTCTTTTTAATTGCGTTAAGTGCTTCCATCATATTTTCTTCATTCCAACTTTGGCGGTCTGACTTTCGGACGTATTGACCGACCATTGTGATAAAAATCTGTAAAAAATAGGAAAAACTTAGCGATATATTAATTAAGGGTGACATGGCATACTTCCGGGTGAGACGGCATACCACGCCATCTTACCCTCGTCAATTATATGCCATCTCACCTTGCGACAGTTGTGTACAGCATTTACAAATAAACACTGCCACATTAACAAATTTTAGCAAAACTTTAAACGCTCGAAGTAAAAAACACAGGCAGGAGACTCAACAGAAAACTTTCCACGTGCCGACAGCATACAAGACACCGTACTAACTCCATCGATAGTTCCAAGCGAACTAAATTAACACAGAGACCGCTAGGTGTCCAAGTGCATCTAGACGAATGCACATAGTTGCCAAATTTCTGTGCAAATTTCTGTTCAGTGATCTCCCTAAAAACGCTAATATGCCGTCTCACCCTGGTATGCCATCTCAAGCATAATTCCCCTACAGAGTACTTAAATCTATAAAATCAGAAGTCTTAGGGGTAGATAACATAAACCGATGTCGGTATAGGTCGAACACTATAAAATGCATAGGGCTGCTTAAGTATGCTATTTATTCAGGTATATGCTCTTTAAGCCAGTGTATAAAAAAGTCGTGATATAAAGACATTATGGAGCGTTTTATTGTGGTATTATTTTTTTCAGGGAGTTTTAGGATAATTTTGTACTGCGCTTAATGCGAAGCCACTTGAGCGTGGGCAGAGTAATGCGAATGCGGATATAAATAGAGTAGAAGAATAGGAAGCGGCGTAATCGAGTGAGCTTCGACGAGGACGCCTCGCCGAAATAACCTCGGTCGTTTGTCACGATTAGCGGCGGGTCCGGAGCCACCGGAGTCCGGAGTGGCAGGTGGCGGATCCCGCGGTCAGCACTGCATTACTTTCCGACTCCGGGCACTGATTTGACCGGGGTAAACACCTGCAGACTAATGTCGCTACTTCATTGCCCATAAATCCGCGCCTGACGTGCATGCATGCCGTGGATTGCTGCGTTTTATAGCCAAGGAAAGAGCCGATATTGAATGTCTGATCCCTCTCCGGTGAATCACGCAACAGATTGGTTTTACACAACGCCCGACCGTGTAATCATAATCCTTACTATAAAGAGCGCTGCTCCTTTGCAATCGTACGTCGGAATTGCGCTCCTCCCTAAAATAATTGGATTATAGCCTTGTACGGGTATCCGAGACTGATATATACATTATTGATGTCTACCAATTGTCCGCTAGATTTAACATATTCAGCATCTTGAATAACTTACTGACGATTTTTTTCCAGGAGAATAAATTTCATTGAGGTCCGCAGGACGAGTATTTTCTTTTACGGACGGACGGCGAGGCGCTTAAAAGCCGGGGCGCAGACGCCTCTCTCGTCCGATATCGCAGCGCTCCGCATGCTCTCGGAATCTAGTAAGCTCGTGGAGTCGGAGGCTCTTCTCTCATGTATGGACGTTTCAGCAGCCAACATCCGAATCTAGTCTCTTGTCGCCCACCGGTGCTGACGGTCGTTCTTCAGCTATTAATACGCGCGTACGTTGTCAATGAAAACAACCGATAAGTTTTGAATAAAAACATCCCTCGCCGTAATCATCGTCTATATACAGCGCAGTGCGCTTATGGTCTTGTGCGTGTTTTATCTAATAACTGTTTCCGGGCAAGAGTTTGGAATTATGGCAACATAAACTGGAAAATATAGAATCATTGTTTACCCGTAAATTCCGATACTCCCTAATAATATTACGTAATAAATGTCAATTATGTACTATTATTAATATTTACGAGGGTGAGTTATGTGGTGGTAGCGAGTGTGCGTGAATTCTGAGGGGTAGGTGAGGGTATATACTAGTGGCCAACGGGGCGCCCTGTCAGTTCTCTCTCAACCTTCGGGGCGGTAACATCGGTGATTTCTGTCGCACGACAAGTACCACGCGTTCATATATTTTATGTTATAGTATCATAACATGCCACTCTATCAACTCGCTTTATTCTGACGCTGTTGAAACAAAAATGGCACTCCACGTTTTCGGATTTCTTGTGATAATTTTGTCGGCTAGTGTGAACGGAAATGATATCGCGCCCACTGATAGTTCATCGCAACCACTTCGTTACGAAGCTCCTGACGATTGCCAATGGTGGGTCCGCGAGCCGGCTACTGCAGGCGGACAAGATGAAGTCGCGTTAACGTGCAATTTGCGGACCATCAACAGCGAGTTTGACACCACTAATTTCAGCGTGATTCCCTCGGAGCACACGACGTCCCTGAGGATCGAATGCAACGGAGACATCATGTCTCGCAGCAGCCTAGATGATAAAAGTTTCGTACATTTAATAAAACTTAGAGCACTCGAGCTGGAGAATTGCAAGCTGGGAAGGTGGCCGGCCGGAACACTTCTAGGATTACGTGATCTGCGGAATCTGACAATACGGACGCATAACACAGAATGGCCCGCCATGAACTTGGATTTTGCACGAGATAGTTTCTCGCCTGTCAGGCAACTCGAGAGGCTAGATTTGAGCTGCAACAATATATGGTCCTTCCCAGAAAATATATTTTGTCCCCTGATCAATTTGGTGGCGTTGAACGTAAGTGAAAACAGGCTACAGGACGTGAGTGACCTGGGATTTCGAGAAAAGGCTCCTGGGCTACCTCAGCCCCTTATAAGTGTCGCGGAGGACGATCATCAGCAGCACGCCGAGACTACACGCACGTTCGCCCATCCCTGCAGTTTAGACATTCAGGTACTTGACACCTCTTTTAATCATTTTGTTTTGATACCCGCCAACGGTTTCAGTGTACTTCGCAGGCTTCGTGAACTCTACATACATAATAATGAAATATCGATGGTAGCGGACCGAGCGATTGCCGGTCTCAAAGCTTTGCAAATATTTGATTTGTCGAACAACAAAGTAGTGGCACTTCCCTCGGAACTTTTCAAAGACAGTGTCGGCTCTATCAAAGAGATTTATTTGCAGAACAATTCAATCAGTGTCTTGGCACCTGGTTTGTTTGCAAATCTAGAACAATTATTGGCACTTGATTTATCCAGAAATCTCCTCACCAGCTCCTGGATTAATGCCGACACGTTCTCCGGGCTCATTCGCCTAGTTCTATTAAATTTGTCTTACAATCGAATTACCAAGTTGGACCCGTCTTTCTTTAGAGATTTATACACCCTGCAAATTCTAAATCTGGAGCATAATTCACTGGAAACTATTCCAGCCGACACGTTCGCCCCCATGAATAATCTGCACACGCTAATTATTTCATATAATAAAATCACGTACCTCGACGCTTACTCTCTGAACGGGCTCTACGTTCTGTCTTTGTTGGCGCTAGATAATAATCTCCTAGAAGGAATTCACCCCGAAGCGTTCAGAAACTGTTCTAGTTTGCAGGACTTGAATTTAAACGGTAACTTACTCAAAGCAGTACCGTTAGCGCTTAAGGATATGCGGCTGATGAGGACTGTAGATTTGGGAGAAAATGTGATCACTTCTTTAGAAGAGCCAGGTTTTAGAGGTATGACTAACTTATACGGCTTGAGACTTATCGGGAATCGGCTGCAGAACATCAGTAAGCGCGTATTCTCGGATTTACCAGCTCTGCAGATTTTAAACTTGGCTCGCAATAAAATTCAGAGAGTCGAGCACGGGGCATTTCAAGCTAGCCCAAATCTGCAGGCGATTCGATTGGATGCTAATTTACTTATCGATGTAAATGGGTTGTTTGCCGAAATTCCCAGTCTGCTGTGGCTAAACGTGTCAGATAATCAAATAGAATGGTTCGATTACGCTCTAATTCCGCAAGGACTGCAATGGCTAGATTTGCACAAGAATAATGTGCGAGAACTTGGCAACCATTATAACCTCGACTTTGAACTACGGCTACAGACACTGGATGCGAGTTTTAATAAACTCACGAAGTTAAACGCTGCCGCCGTGCCAAGCGGCGTTGAATTATTGTTCCTAAATGACAACCTCATATCCATTGTGGAGCCGCATACATTCATAAAGAAAACTAACTTGACTAGAGTGGACTTGTATGCTAATCAGATCATAAGCATGGACCTCAATGCACTGCGGCTTACTCCGGTGGATCCGGACAGGCCGCTGCCTGAATTTTATATAGGCGGGAATCCATTTCAATGCGACTGCACTATGGAGTGGCTGCAGAGAATAAACAAACTCGACCACCTGCGGCAGCATCCGCGTGTCATGGACCTGGAAAGTATTTACTGCAAGTTACTCTATAATCGCGATAGTAATTACTTGCCACTCATAGAAGCCGAGTCGTCACAGTTCCTGTGCACGTATAAAACCCACTGTTTCGCGCTGTGCCACTGTTGCGACTTCGACGCTTGCGATTGCGAAATGACATGCCCTACAAATTGTACTTGTTATCACGACCAGTCCTGGTCAGCCAACGTAGTGGAATGCTCTAGCGTCGGTTATACGGAAATGCCCAGCAGAATACCGATGGATGCGACCGAGGTTTACCTAGACGGCAATAACTTCGGTGAGTTGTCCAGCCATTCCTTCATAGGCCGCAAGAACTTGAAAGTTCTATACGCGAATAACTCAAACATTGCTGCTATCTATAACTACACTTTTACCGGACTCAGGAGGCTAACTATTTTACATTTAGAGAATAATCACATAAAACAGCTATTGGGATTTGAGTTGGCTAGCTTGGAGTATTTGAGGGAGCTTTATTTGCAGGGAAATATGATACATTTTATTGACAATCGAACTTTCTTGGAACTAAAGCAACTAGAAGTTCTCCGATTAGACGGAAACCGATTATACTCGTTCGAGGTCTGGCAATTTGCTTTAAATCCATATCTGGTCGAGATTGGTTTGGATTACAATCAATGGTCCTGCGATTGCCAATACGTCTCCAAGTTTAAAACTTGGTTGCAAGTGAATTATGGTAAAGTTTTAGACGCCAATAGAATAACTTGCATGTACAATAATATCACAAAGTCCCCGGGGCCGCACATGTCCGACTTCAACAGTTCTACTTGCGTTAATGACTACCCAGGTAGCAATCGTGCTGTGGTGAAAACTCAAGTTATGAATGATTATCTGCCACTGCTGCTGGTTACGATGTGCGTCTTTATCGCCAGCGTTGTTATTGTTTGTGGTGCCTTCTACTACAGGCGCGAGCTTCGCGTGTGGATATATTCACGGTGCGGATTAAGGATGTGTTATAAGACTACAGCGTTTGAAGAACAACAGGATAAGGACAGACTTTTCGACGCTTACGTCAGTTACAGCGTAAAAGACGAAGCTTTTGTTAGCCAAGTATTAGCCCCGGGTCTCGAATCCGGAGATCCGGGATATAGACTATGTTTACACTACAGAGACTTCAACGTTTCCGCGTACGTGGCCGATACGATCATAGAAGCAGTGGAATCGTCCAGGCGTACGATAATAGTTCTTTCTAAAAATTTTCTGCACAATGAATGGTGTCGGTTCGAGTTTAAGTCAGCGCTGCACGAAGTCCTGAAAGATCGCAGGCGTAGGCTAATATTTGTTGTTACCGGAGAGCTGCCGCCCAGAGATTTGGATCCCGATTTGCGGTTGTACTTAAAAACAAATACCGTAATCGAGTGGGGAGATCGGCAGTTCTGGCAAAAATTACAGTTCGCCATGCCAGACGTCAGAAGGCCCTGCGTCCATCAGCGGTCCTCGGTGAATATCTATGCAACGGCTACTCCTTCTCATTTAGACAGGTCCCGGAGTCCAGCCTTGCCGCCCCCTCCGCCCCCAGGGAAGCTGCCCCCCTTCCTGCAACACTCGTCCAGTTTGCCCAGGGACGCGAGGACGATGCCGCATCCTCTGTGGGCGTAGCGGATGTTCTTTAGCAGGTGAGACTTTATTTCTAAATATTTTACAACCCCTGTTTGTTTAAAAGTGGCGCGCCCTCTTGCAGATGTTCGCGCAAGGCTGAATAACGATTAGTATTTAAAAATTATTAGGCTCCAATAAATTTTATAAACAGACGGTAATTATTCGAAAGCAATAGAAATGTTTACTATAATACTAAACATAATCCCCAGTATAATGTAATTAATGCTACGAGTATTTCTTGCTGTGCATTGTTGGATAATGAACATGTAATTATGATTAATTAGTTTAGCGAAGGAATTTACGAAATTTGACAAATACTATTATGAAATTGGTATTTACGTAATCGTAAGTGGATTAAAGCAGAATAATTAATTACCCATTTATACGTATTTTTGTTCAAAAACGGTTCAGAATAAAATTATTTAATAACATTTGATTCGCATTTAAATATACTCCAGAATATAATACACGTTATCTACGTAGTATATGGAAAATTACATAATTTATCAGTAAAATGAGCCTCGCTCCAGGTTGGCTAAAGCTGTTTTGTTTATTGGAGCTTCCGCAACTTAAAACGTTATAAGTAGGTAATATAAACATAACACGCCTTACACACTAAGCCAGTTTCAAGATAAAATAAACAGAGTATAAAGTAAAAATAATAAATAGCGTATCGCAAATATTTAGCAGATTTATATTTAGTCTTTCAAAATTCCCACGAAAAAATAAAATCTCTGAAATAATGTAATGGACAATGTATACTTTATATGGATACTGTGAAAAACACTTCTATTTATCCTGTTTATATCTGGGAAATAATACTAATAATATATAATGTTCTCAACATATTTAGTAGCAAATAAGTGTGTTTAATTAAGTTAAATGACTAAGTTAAAATACTGGCCAATAAATAGGTTGGAAATAATTCAAAATTTTCTGAATAATATGGAATATCAATATACGGTTTTCATTACCTTTTTGGAAATTTCAATGCTAATAAAGGGCCTGAATATCATGTTTCTATCGCACTCAGAAAAAGGAATATACGAGGTGTAAACTAAACCCGTACCAAAAATCAAAATTTCATTCTCACCAAGAATTTAGGAAAACCAACATCGAAATAAAATTTTTATACCGGGGTAAAAAATACACCAGAAGCTCGCAAAAAATGTTATCTGAGATATTTCTTCAGTAACTGTTATTGGAGGGAGGTTATATGATTTTATACATCATAAAATCATAAAAATCAGTTTAGGGGGAGACGCGGTACTTAAGAAAAACCACCCCTTTGGTGAGAAACCATTATCTCGCTAATAACTCGTTAACCGTTGAATATATCAAAAAATTGCTTGTATGAAAAATAATGCATGACTCAATTTCTAAAAAGGTGACTTTGTATATTTTTTGTTTATGCCATAGTTTTCGAAAAAATCGAAATAGTCGAAGATATAAGAAAAGTTGCCATTTTCGGCAAAGTTTCGACAAAAAAAAGTTTTTTAAATGGTATGATTAAACAACATAAGCTCTTACTTTTATTTCGGGACAATGTACATTCAAATATATTAAAATACAAGGACGCTAGATTAATTTGAAAAAAAAATATTAGAAAAGACTGCATATTCAATTTTTTTAAGGTAATTTTTTTATGCGATTTCTTACTATTATCTACTATCTTTAACTATTAAATAATTCGAGGCAATACTTATAAGATAATTAAATATAAAAACAAATTTGAGTAAAATGTTTAGGATTTTTGTTTTTTTTTTATTTTTAGGAATCAATAAAAAATCAGCCAAAATTTGGCGAATTCCAAATATTCAAAGAATTTCAAATAAGCAAAAATTCAACACTCGGAGTAGTTTCCACAAACACCAAAACACTTTCACTTCGTTACATCAAAGGTTCCAGCATTATCCAGCAGAAGCAAAAATTCGTGCGCATTAAAAATACAAATTTTAGAATTTCTTCAAAATTGATATTCTCGAAAAAAAGTATACAAAAAAAGATAAAAGGAACTTTTTTACAGAATTATTTAAGCTTTCTTTTTTAAAACAAGCATTTTTTTAATATCCTCAACGGTTAACGAGTTGTTAGCGAAATAAGGCTTTTCTCACCAAACGAGTGGTTTTTTGGGGTTGTTGCGCACCAACCCCAGAAATGATTTTCGTAGTTTTATGATGTATAACCCCCTTCAACTAACAGTTACTGAAGAAATATCTCAGATAACATTTATTGCAATGGAAATTTTTATAATTACTGGACTATATCGACTAATTCGAAAAAAATAATTTGGTGTTTTTTTCTTATCTCGCTTATTTTCGAATATACGGGGGTTTTATTGAAATTAGGATATTTTTTTGAAAATCTCTTACTGTTTAAAAACAAAGTAAGTTATGGTGTGTTATCTTATTTTAAAGTCTGTACATTTAAATAAGCTGTGTGCTCTATAATTAAAATGAACGATAAATTTGATTTTGAAATCTGTGAAGGGAAATCTTAGACAAATATCTCGAAACGATTTTTTATTTTTCTTGATCGGATGAGTATTATCATATTTACAATTTCGTTGTAATTACACGGTAAATCCATTTATAAAACATTTACAAAAACCTGCGTAAGTAAGCTTGGAATACTCGAATATAAATTAAAATCCATTAATTACTTACTTTGTTTTTAAACAGTAAGCGATGCAATTTCAAAAAATGCCATAAATTTAATAAAAACTCGGTTTATTCTAAAATTAGCGATATATAAAAAAACTGCCAAATTTATTTTTTCGAATTTTCGAATTTTTTCGAATCCCTGGAATAAAAATTTTATCTCTATCTTTTAAAAATGAAATTTTGTAAGTAGAATTTTTGTAGGGGTTCAGTTTACACCCCGTATATTCCGTTTATGAGCACGATAGATACATGATATTCACGCCATTTTGAAAACCGAATTTTGATATTCCAAGTTATTCAGAAGATATAGGTATGCATCCAAAATTATTCCAACCTCGATTCCAACTTATTGGCTAGGTGTATTCTGAAATTATCAAAAAATCTTCATACTCACTTTCCCTTGAAAATTTTATTGTTTTAATTAAATTATCAGGCCTGAAGAATTATGTAAAATTATTTTATAACCTCAAGATACTTCAGTTTCATAGATAATTGTTAATATATATTTTTAAAGCCATTTTATTGAATTTTAATATTAAAATATTTTGAATGCAGTATCAAAATTATTGATTATTACTTCATTGTACATTTTAAAGAAAAAATAATATTACAAAAGAAGTAAAATGGTATAGGTACTCACTATTTTCAGATACATTTAATTACTGAAACTTGTACAAATTCTTTCGCTCCTCTGGAGCTCTTCAGAATGATGTCCGATTTATCTACTTAAAGCCCTTCATATTTTAGTATCTCATTGATACATTGGAATAACTTTCAATGACAATGTTATGAAATACTTTTGTGACAAGAAGTACTTATATTCATAGGCTAACATAATTTACTATTTAAGTATACCTATGTGTTCTTGAGTTTTGATTTTTGAGGCAGTGATGTCACTAATATTTTCTTAAATGGCATTTTTTTTATTAATGTGTAGTGTAGTTCCTTCTGCACATTTTTTTAGGTGCAATAATAATAATAATTATTATTATTATTATAATAAAAATTATTATTATATAATAATTAATTAGGTATATTTGACCACGCGATACCCGATACGCACCAGATACGCGAAAAAAAATTAGGTTGCCATTTAAAAAACATTCAGTGAAGTAATTATTTAAAAAATAAAAACCGATCAAGACATGTCGCATATAATAAGATTATCCAATTGAAAACAAAATCGACGTGCCCGGGATGCATTTAAACATTCCTTACGTTCAAGCAGCAACGAGAGATACTTCCACGTGCCACGCATGCGTGAGAAAATTTTATAACTCATACATAGCTATGCGCAAACTATGCGCATAGCTAAGAGCGTTGATAGCATAGCGGTAATGCGTATATACTTTGTATACAGAACGTTGTGAGTCTGGATCTCGCAATTTATCCTTTTTTTAGCTAGTCCCATCAGATATGCGACACAACTGTATTTCCATTGCCCAAAAACACAATTACTATTGTCACATGGTCGCCCGACAGACCAGATAATAAAGATACGTGACCATGGCATAATGTGTCCCAAGGAGGACCAGTTGGTTCCACAAGAATATTTTTAGGTTGTTACGTCACAGGATGCCCGATTAGCATATAAATTATCACAGGGTCGAAAGACTGAAATTGTGTAAGAGAAGCAGACGCCGTGTGTGGTGCATTTCTATTATTGCTGTTTAAACATAACGAATATGTATATACGTCTGAGACTTTCACAAAATGCAATAATTTTTTTTAAAGAAATTATTCCAGAAAACAAGTATCCAGATGAAACGTGGCCATAACATGTAGTTTAGACTCAGATTTTAATTATTATATTTCGAAATTAATATAGAAAAGTTATTAAACGTTAAAGTTTGTAGTTGCAAGTGCGGGATAAAATTAGACAGATCATTAATCTTTGCAGCAGCGAACAGCAAACTTTGAAGCGCATTCTTTTGAGCCATTTTTTATCCTCATCCTCATATATTCATAATGAAGGCTGATAGTTAATGTACCGTCAAGTCCTGCTTCACAAAGCGCTATTTTCAATCTATCGATGAAATAGTAAACAAGTTTCAATCTACAGAACTCTAACATAGACATCATCTACTTCACGTTACATTTTTATGGAAGGTACTAAAAAGGTACAATAAGATTACCAATAACATGGTAACTTAAAAGAGTTTGGTATGTCAACTTTTTGCTGTATTGGAATTTAACAAACATTTGACTTTCAAATATGTTTTTCATCGTAAAACATTCATGTTTTGTTATTCGGGTTCGTTCTGGCAATCACACCATATAATTAAAATAATGCCTGATCCGTTTTTGTACAGATCTCATCGGTTTTATAATTGGTAGCTATAAATAACATCAAATTACACCTTTACTAAAAAACTACCTAACTAGTAGCCAAGTTAGATGGAGGATTGTACAGTACTTTGGAAAATCTGTTGTATTGGATCGATTTTTAACGAGATACGTTGTAATTTATGGGCAGTTTATTATCAGATCTAAATTGGGAACCGGTCATAAAACTGCTGGATGCTTTACAGGGCCCGCTGAGGGAATGGGCGGCTGAGAATAAATTGGGAGTCGGTGGCTTGGTAATACAGCCTCGGATATGTACAATGGGATCGTTAACGAAACTGATCATTTGACTATCAGGCAGGGGTCACTTCCGAGTCAGCGGAAGCAGACGCTACGTCGCCTGGCATTAGTACAAAAACTGGCATTCCACAGGGTGGGATCAATTGAAAGGTTTTAGTGAGATGTCTCAAATAAATTAAATTATAATGCCCTTCTTTGTATATTAACTGACAAGTCTTCATTCGATGTATTAGAGGACAAATATATTGCATTGACAATAGCGACCACATCGCTTCTCCACCCAGAGAGCTTTTGAACATGTCAAAGGACATTTTTTGGGGTTACTTATTTGCCTTTTGTGAAGACGTCTCCCAGCTCACCTGGCCTAGGCTAGCAATTTGTGTATTTGTTAAAATCGAGGATCGGTCAAAGGACCGGATGGCTAGAGGACATTTTTTTTACCTGCGTTCGTGAGCCGGGATCATGAAGGCGACAGATGGGATTACTCGACTTATTTTGCCGGTCTTAGATCTGGGCTACCTAATAATGTGCTTGCACAATGACCGTAATTAACTGTATCTCTGGCTGTAAGGCAAATAAAGGAAAGTAATAAGCGCTGCATATTATATAATTCTAGTCTTATTAATGTTCTATTTGAAGGTATAAATGGAGACAATCAAAAGTAAAATTAGTTTAAAAAGGGTTTCTGTTAAAACAACCATTACTCACAAACATCTTGAAGAACATATCTCATTTAATAAAATTAATCGAGTAATATTCAGACAAGTCTAATATGTACTTGTTGTTATTGGCGACCATGAATCAATACTATGCGTTTTATGCTCTATGATTCACTTTTGAAGTAACTATTTTCAGCAATATTTTGAAACACATTAATCTGGATGTATTCTGTCTGTTCTATGTGCCTATATTGTTTATAATATCAAAAGAATTAAACTTATCTACGCCAACTTAAAAATCAACACCAACTTTAAAAAAAACTAAATCTAAAGATAGGTACCTATCATATCCATATGAAAATTCTATATGCAATTAGATACATTATCTAACAAATCTAATCAACATTTGCATTCGTAGGTACCTACTAATACTTTTCCAGATGTTCT
>CAXKVY010002850.1:0-34300 GCA_964058915.1 Tetropium fuscum | reverse complement strand
CAACATCCAACAGGGTAACGTGGTCAAGTATATCGAAAGCTTTAGTCGGTGAAGATAACATCAACCTGACTCTGGTGTAATTTCTCGCTAATAAAGTTGTAATTCGTTGTTGTTGACCGCTGACCTTCATAAAACCGTGTTACTCGGAAGAAACCATACCAGACACGGAAATTTACATTTCATTGTGCAGCAAAATTTCAATGTCTGCAGATAAGTTACAGATTATGGTTATAGGTTTATAATTAGCTAGTTCATTCTTATTGCCTTTTTTATGAACTGGACAAACCCGTGACAATTTGCAAGTATCGGGGACAATTTGCAAGTTTTAATATCAGGTTAAAAATAATCGGGAACATGACTAAAATTTTAAATATAAATATAATGCTAAACAACATAGCGTAACGTAATAAAACGCGTACTTCACCAGAAAACAAGATTTCTAATTTCGCGCGATCAGTAAGTATGAAGGATCTAAACAGCGATAAAATTGACGCGGCGCGATACGAGCTGTGACGTCACAGCCTACAATATTCGGTAGGTGTTACGCCGGAAAGCGGCCGAATGAACTATAAAAGCAAGTGGTCGAGTGCTGGGATCCCCCGTAGCCGACAGAATCGGTCTCCTCGTCGTTTGTAAATTGTAGGATGTGGCTTAATTCTCCTTATCGCAGTGTTAACGTCTTCTTGAGTAAATCCTGTAATATTTATGGTATTGGCATCTTGGTATGGTAAAATATGGTAAGGGGCATTCGGCTGCGTATGAAATTCGGAGAAAAAGTTCGCAAAACTATTAACTATTGCTTGCGGATCTTCAATAGTTTGGTCAGTGTATGTAGTAACTGTAGGTATGGATGAAATATTCATTTTTGAATTCAGAAGCGACCAAAATATTTTTCTATTAGTTCTTATATTATTTTCTATATTCTGTAGATATAACTTATGAGACATGATAATATCTAATTTTATTTTTACTAACTATTATATTTTATCTATTTTATTTACTTAATTAATAATGCGAAAAATACGCCATTATTCATTTAAGCGGCCGTTATTGGTAGTTGTCTAGGTACTATCAATCAATCCGAGGTGGGTTTGGCACTAAATACCGCGTATTAATTACATGAGTTATTACTATCCCAATAATATGACAAATGATAATTATTAGTGAAATGCTGGTAGCAAAGCGACTATCTGGAAATAAGCCTATTATATCGATAGTTGCCATTAATTCAATTATAATTAATGAAGCAATACAACTCCACAATAATCCATTTATATCGCCGGGGGCATTTAGGCGTCAACTTCCAATTTGACATTTATCTGAAGGCATTACATTAAGGTCGCGATTTTGTAGAGTGAGATGCATTTTGTTTGGTTAACAAATAATTAAAAAGCTTTATAAGATCTGATAATAAAATTAGTTTCAGGCAGTAGCTATTATTACAGTGATGATTATAATTTATGTTTTTTGTCCCTACATTTTCTTAAAAGCCTGGGCTGTGGTTTTGCAATGAAAATATGCATTTTTATTTTTAAAATCACATTACTTAGTTCATTGCAAACCCGCACCACAGGTTTATAAGAAAATTTTAGGACAAGAAACTTATATTATAATCATCACTATAATAATAGCTAGTGCCTGAAATTAATCTGAATATCAAATCTTATATAGCTTTTTAACTATTTATAGCTAACCAAAATAAATGTATATATTTGCCTGTCACTCTACAAAATCCCAATTAAGTGACATCTGCACAGTGACAATTAAGTGACATCAAAAGGCTATTGCAGAATTGTATTACTGGCGTTTATTTCTTTATACTGTTGACTTACAACACAGTCGTTGATGCAGTCCAGGTGGCTTACTTACCGATGCTATACTGAATCTGCACCATTTGGGTGTGGGTTTGGATGCCTGTATTTTTACCATTACTGACAGAATTAAACAATTAAGCTGATATGGTTTAGGGTAGGTAAGGAACTTTGCAAGGTTGTAGATTGGAGGTTGCAAGGATGAAGATAATGTTAAAAGATACTTATAGTAGAGCGCTCGGCGTTGAAATATATCCTTTAATTTAAATGTGACTTCTGTGGGGTTTCGCTGTTACAAGCTGATTTGATATAAAACGAAGGCTCATGCACTGAGGTTTCAAAATTCCGAGGCCGTCAAAAATCGTCCTGTGCAGAAGGTTAGAGACGCCACTAGACACGAGACGTCTAGTCGCCATTGTCTCGTCTCGAGAGCATTTTGTCTCGAATTTCGAGACGAGAGGAAATAAACTCCTTCGAGGCGAGACGAGACATCTCGAAATATTTGAAAGACTTAAAGCGTTTCAAAGGAATGATAATAATAGCATTTAAATGTTAATAATTGCTTTTTTGAATTCCGAGCTGGTAATACGTGCCTATAAATATTAATTGTTGCTCGGTTAGACTAATTTTTGTGGTGTTTTGAAAGAACCTGGATGGGTTTTAAATAGGTCTTCTATAAAAAGTATAAATTTTTGATTATGATTGTTTCTCATCCGTCATTTTTTTTGTTCGTACAGGGTGGCCCGAATTGCAGGGACCAAACCTTACCGGGTGATAGATCTTTTTAAAATAAGAAAAAAGGTTTATATAAAATGGGTCGAGAAATGCTTAGTTTCCAAGATACAGGGTATCTAATTTAAAAAATATATATTTTTTTAATTAGTGACCTTAATTATTATTGTAATTAATTATTATTGCAAAGATAAAAATTTGAACATTGGTACAAATATCTTTTACTTTATGCTGCTTTTTTGGAAGAACTTGGAAAAAGGTTCTTTAGAAGCCCATAATTGGGGAGGAGGTTGGTCCCTTTCTCTCCTGCAAATATTTTTCAACATACGTCTATGGTCTTGACCTTCGTTTGATAGCAAGCTTTAGTTGCAAACTTTTACGTCACTTGGCTTTTTTTTTATTTAAAGCTCAATTTTTCAGATATTTTGTATGACAACAACTTGTCAACAAATTTTGTATGTCAACCGTAAAAATTAATCAGTACAAAATACCTCATTAATTTCGGGAATTTAATTTAAGGACTATTTTGTGTTGATTCAAGGCAAAAGTTGTTGACATTGACTAAGAAAATGTAAAATATCTGAAAAATTGAGCTTTGCATGAAAAATGCCAAGTGACATAAAAGTGCAAATCAAATTTGCTATCAAACGAATGTAGTTTCAAGACCATAAGACTTACGTTGAAAAATATCAGTAGGGGAGAAAGGGGCCGGACCCTCCAATTGCAGGGTTCTAAGTTCTAAACATTCTAAACAGTTTGTTTTGTTACATTTTCTTTCAAAAAAAGAATCAAAAGAAAAAATATTTGGTGCCAATTAAGATCATTAAGAAATTAAAAAAATATATTTTTTTTAACTTCTATATCTATCTATCATATGTATCGTATCGTATCCTATGTATTCGATATGTATCTGTATGTATATGTAGGTATCCCTGTATCTCGGAAACTAAGCATTTCCTGCCTTAAATGATTTGACTGTTAACTTAGAAAAAACTAAAATCATGCAAAAAGAAGTACTAATTATAATTTTTATTTTAAAAACCAAATAATTATTATTATTAATAAGTATATTTATCTATGAGTTAAGTTTACTTCTTCAGGTATTTTTCATGAAATATATTTACTGACGACTAACAAAGGGAAGCAGGTTGTAGGTTCCATCGTCCATTTAGTCTTTCTTTGTAAGGGTGAGTTAAAAATTACGCAAGTGCACGGCTGAGGCTTCTCAGGACAATAGCTGTTAAAAAATATATAAAAAAGATTTTTATTTTTGATTTGAGAATTGTGCTGATTGTTTTTGGAGTACCTCTTGTCTTTTCTATAGATTTATAGATTGTCTTTTCTATAGATATTTTGCTGAAGACGATGAAATATAGTTATTATTAAAATCTGTCATTTTGTGACACTTTTATTTGAAATGAATGTATTACAAAATATAAAAAAAAAACAAAAATATTAAAATATTTTTATTATAAAGGTATAAAAACGGTTTTTATATAAGATATAAAAACTTTGTTGTGACATAAATAGACAGTGAGAATAAACGGAAATATAAAATTCAACGTATTTAAATTAGGTAATAAAAATGCATGCCGGCCTTATATGTTCCATAGAGACAGGTTTTAGAAAATTTGGTAAAATATCTCATTTTTCATCTTCTACAACACTCGCAGTAACCTCTTTTATTTAGTAAAATTTTATTTTGTAAAGAAATTTAATTTAATAAAAAAAATTTAAAATAAAATTTGATAAAAAAAATTATTTGTATTGCGTCACGGAGAAATAGTTAACATGAATTTCTGTAACTTGGGGAATCACCGACAGTTAGTTCGGCAGTTTTAACGTAGATAGAATGAGGTCACTCTGAAATTATTACATATTCGTACCTACGATTTAATTATTATAACAAAAAAAACTTAAAGCATATTTGGTGTCCACGAATAAAATTATTTAAATCATTAGCTATTAGCGTCATATTTAAAATTAGCGTTTAATATTTTTAAGATAACTCTTAACGGGATGCACAAGATTATATCTATTGATGCTTCACGATATCCTAAGTTATGTGTTAAACAACAATTATTAATTCAACTGATAAAGAACTGATGAAGCATATTATTAATTCAACTGATGCGAAATTTAATTGGGTGCTTCAGGCACGGCATCTCTTTAATTACGTAGGTAGTCTTGATATTTTGAACAATTTAAATTTAAATCTCTTCTATAAACCTTTGTAGAAGAAAATTATTATCTAAGTATTATACATCTTTGCATCATTCAGATATTTCATTAACTTCTAATTATTTATTTATGTTCATATATAATTCACTTACGTTCTCCCAGAATCCTTTCACATATCTGCTTTTAAAGCTACTCATCCAGGTTGTGTAAGTTACGTTTAGTTAATAATTTCAGCATCAAATTTACACTAAACGGAATAGGGCACAACATATACATAGATCTACCCCGATCTTCCCTCTAATTTCTGGCATGAAAACTATTCTAGATCATGAAAATATATTACGACAATAATACGTCTTAAATTCGGTCATGCTTGCTTTCCAGCTCATCTATGCAAAATGAAAGTTTCGCCATCAGAAAATTGTGATAGTTGCAATATTGAAAGTTTAATATTGATATTAATTTTTGAATATTGATCCAGGTCACATATTTTTTCAGCATTCCAAATACAAAACAGCAGGTAACGATCTGTATGACTACTTTCCTTCTCAATCAATCAATTATTCATTGCTTCATCTGTTTATTGGAAGAAATAAAAGTTCTATTATGATCTTGTCAGTGAATGCAGGAATAGATCAACTTTGTATTCTCTGTTATATCTCCTTTGTTTCGTCCCCAAATCTCTAGACGTCCTCTAAATGTATTTGTACGGAAAAAAATCCGCGTGCAGCACAGTACACGTGATATAAGTGAATACTTCTTTACCGATTCGTTGAGAGAGAGATATAGAAAGGGAGAGAGGAGAGAGAGAGAGAGAGAGGTATTGTACATATTGGCTTTATGGTAACTGAAGCGTGACACATATATGTTCGTGATTCTAAATGGTGTAGATTTCTCGAGAATATTTGTTCCTGATTTAGTCGTGGTCAATGTTCCGGTCGTTATTCGTATCTAAACCGAATTTCTACTCTTACCGAGTAGCTACTCTTCTGCGCATTGGTACAGCTGTTTTACTAATTTTATTAGCGTTTACATACAATTGCAACTTTTTTTCGCCAACTCGGTGAATCCGGAAAATCTAACCATGCGATCGTATCATCACAATCAATATGCACTAGTTTTACCACTGCACCGTTTACTAAACCATCTGTCACATCAATATTTGTTATCATATAAAACACACCTTCGACAAAAACAGTTTCATATGGCAGTCCTGCAGTGTCAATAAGTGACATTTTCGGACATTTTATGGAGTTTCTGACGTACAGTAAGTCTTCTCGCTCCGCAGATGTGCATCCAATATAAATATCGCTGCATTCGCTATATATGTTTCTCTCTCTCCTTCATATCTGTCATATACTTTATCTCACTTACGAGACGAAAATGTTATAAAATGTGTCGTGACGCGACCTTGAAAAATCACTCTCATGCGGCTAAAGTAATCACTTCAATAACTTGTAACTATTAACGCTATTAACTTAATTTTCCATCTAGTTTGATCGTTTTTTATGTAAATACGAGACTAAGTGTATTAAAGAGGATTGTTTAATAAATGAATCTTCAGAAGAAAAATTTTGATTGGCCATTTAATATAAAAAATGAGAATAGACTGAGTGCAATGACTAATTTTAGTAGTTTCTTTATAATATGATAATATAACACAACACCTAATATTTCTCCAAGTATACGTGTATTTTCTATAAAGAATTCAATTCAAAGGTTTCTAAAGCTAGTATTACTTCGCGAATGCCTGCAAAAAGTTAATAATAGGGCAAAAATAAAATATGAGCCATCATGGATCTATCGGGAATAATTAATCGAAGCATATCCAGGCAGAATGAGGCGTAATGAATGCAGAAAGATTCTTTACATCCCGAGCACTTGATAGATTGTGCAATTTTCCTCGATAGCGTTTCCATGCAATACAAATAGCGCCGATCTATGCTGAATTAAAGTCTTCATCGGTAGTGAAAAGGCAGCATCCGGATCGTGTAATTGTGCGCGTTGTTAAACCTGAATCAAGTGCCACAGGTCGCCATGGATTCAGAACGTTTCCACGTATATTGGTCCGTGTAGAGAGAAGATTATTTAATAACTATTTCTGAGGGATAGCGTTTGCTATATATGTATATGGATTTATGACTTTTGCATCGGTGAATTTTCGCTACCATTACACATTGATATTTACTTCCAGAAGAACACACAAATTGAAATATTTTATGTGCATTTTAGTCGGCCACAAAACCCGAGAAAAATATTTTTTGGGGCAATTTTTCGAACACATCTCGTTACATCACCGGTCCTAACCTTCAAATTCTAGGAACCAAAGCCGTCGTTCACATATTATCGTGCACGTATGCGCAACGATCTACCAAAAAAGTGTAAGTACTACACAGTAATGTATACTATCCAAATCTTGAAAGTTTGCGGTTACGTCATAGTTATAAACCATACGAATAAAATCAGTATTGCACTAGTCCAATGTGTGCTGAAACAACTCGTCCGGATATATACCAACTTTACTCATTCCCCGATGAGAAACGTAAACATAACCTACAATTTGAATGTTAAAACATGAAGACTTGAGACAGAAGACTGAACGTGGTTAAAGCAATGGATCGTTTTCCGTCGGAAAATGGCAGCTTAGGGCAGGTGCCCATAAGTGAAGAAAAAGTGAATTCAACTGAAAGGTAACCAAATGATGTCAGTGATACCTCTTATGATCCGGCTATGTTCAGTTAATCAGTATACCTACTTACTTATCTCAGGACTAGGATCGAGAAGGAAGCTGTGATTAAATGTGAAATTTAACATATTTATTTATAACAATTTCGATTATTACGAAGATGCAGATATAGGTATATGATCAAATTAGAATATGGTTATATGGTGGATAAGACATGACTTATATTCGAATGATATGATTAGGTACCTTAACTGTCTAATGTTGCTTGCTTCTTAACGCTTTTATTGTCACACTTTGCTTTTGTCCGTCTAATTTTGATTAAATTTCAGCATGCCCCTCCATATGGCTTCCATGCGACTCAACAACTCCTTTAATAACATTCTTCCCTTATTTCCATCTGCAAACTGCTTCCAAGTTTATATCTCCAATCTCCGTTTCTTATTTTCTCCCCTGGCCTTTGCTTTTTCCCTTCCAATTATTAATTTTCTTCCTTGATTTCCACCCTTTTTGTTTTCCTGCTCTCTTTATTAATTTTTAGAATATGCCATGCCCTATTGCTCTACGTCATGTCCTATTTTCTATACTAATGTCTATGCCATGCACACTTTCTCACTTTAGTTATCGAGTATTTATGTTTAGCATATTTACACCTTCACTATGTCTACTATACACTATACCTACTATACCTACAGTTTACATTTCTACTTCCTATTTATTATATACTATCATTTTCCCTTCTATATCTGATATATCTTGATACATACATATATAATTTTGCATTCGTAATCATTTCTGATAATATTTCATTTGATACCTCCCAAATTGTCTTGCACAATACTTTAACGAGAAATCTCGACGCTAAGTGATTTATAACATAATTACAACTCAAATATAGTTCATCTGTTATATAACATGATTATTTACAGATATACTTAGTTTTAATATCAACAACTATTTTTCTACATATATTATGATACGTAAGAAATTTTGTATTCTAGTATGTGTATTATCCTATAGCCGGGTCTAGATAATCGAACCGAACCTCGAGCCGAACCTCGTCGCGAGCGTGCCCATAACTCGAACCACGTCTAATCTGTCGAGCCGAGCCGCCAGCCGAACTACGTCGCGTGTTCGCGTACAGGTTCCCAGCGATCCATCCTATGTCGGTATTTCGACGAAACATCAAAAGATGTTACAATGTTCGGCTCGAAGCTCATTGGACGACGCTGTGAGCCTCGCCGCAAACCGTGGCAAGAACGTACAAGTTTCAATGTTTGTGCATTAGTTGTAGTGCCTCAGTATGGAGTGGACGCAAGAAAAGTGTCTTCAATTAATTGGGGCATACGATATCCATTGCGTGTGTATTCATCCACTGTATAGTACTACACAACTTTAACTGAAGCACAATATGGATCACACGGATCTTCGCGAATGCTTGAGGTTCGGCTCGCTCGAAAATTGTCCGTACGTAGAGACAAAGCTCAGCTCGGGGATCAGTTCGAGGTTCGGTTCGATAATCTAGACCCGGCTTTACATATGATTTAAGATTATGGTAAATGACTTTAAACCGTTACTTTTTAAATGAAACTTGACAATTATATTATTTTGTTACACCGATAAAATCTGTTGACCCAAAATATCAACGAAGAGTACAAATATTAGCGCCTTCGACGTGGCGTAAAATAACATGTGGTTTATGGATTGCATCAGAAATAGCATTAGCGAGACCACGCTAGGGTTGTAGTAAATACATGTTTACTACAAAATAAAATGGCGAAAACGCCACATTGAACATAAATGTGACGTTAACGTTCTCTATAAATTGTAAGAAGAGTTATGTAAATTTATATGGAAACGTCATAATTCCAGTAAGGCACTATTAAAGTGAGAAACGAAACAGGCCTACATAATATATACAGTGGAACGTCGAGTTCTTAGGATATAAATATCATTTTGAAACTTTATTATTGCCACGGCTTAACGTGGGCATATAACAAACATTTTATAGGCACTTTTAGTTACAAATAACGGTGTGTCGGGGGTGGTGTAAATTTAAATTATACTCGATACCTAATAACCTGACATATTTTATTTCCTATGTAAGTATGGCTTTTTCATTTACACTTTAGGGTGTAATATTTACGATTTAAGAACCTTCTTCATAGCACTTTCTCAATTTTAACTACTTGCCTCGTTTGCCCCTTAAATTACTTGAGTTGATGTTTCACCGACTAATTAATTCCTACGTATTCGATATAGTAGTCGAAAAGTATATTGAATTTTATTTTCTAGCCCCACATTATATATACAGAGTTTTGAAAATAAGTAGTACAAATATTACCGATGAATCTACACCTAAAAAGAACACATTCTGCATAAAAATGACCTTAGTAAAATGTTCGCCCACAGCTCCTCAAAGTTTCCAAAAAATATGGAATATTTAATTTTCAAGCCAGAAAAAAATGTCAAATTTGCACACATTTCCTACTAATGCACGCGCAACTTATCAATAATTTTTCGTAAATTTCTGCCCCTTGGAGGTGGATGAAATAAGAATCCCCTAAGAAATTTTTTTCTACAACTTATTTGTTTGACAATAATTTGGATATTAAAAAATACGTATCAGATGACCTAGCTTATTTTAAAACTTTTACCTCGATAACTCTTTTGCTTTAAAACTTACCTGTTTATTAACAAAAAAATTTAATTCATTATAATTCTTTATTTAAAAAAAGTCAAACAATTGTATTGTGAATCACGAAATTTGCTATTTATTCCTTTCCATTGAAAATATGAAAAAACGGATATAATACTGGTTAAACGTATTTAAAAGAAATATGTTCCATTAATTGAAAACCCGTGAAAATAATCAACAACCAACAAAGTAATTTTAAACAATGTTTATAGCATCATAGACATTTTAAACAATGCTTATAGCATCATAGACATTTTAAACAATGCGAAAATAGTTAATACAAGGCACTCAAGTCGGTCGCCACGTTTTTAATTTCTCTATAAAGAAAATTAAGTGGATTTTTTCCGTAATAACAAAGTTAATTATTGTAAATTATATAAGATAGTATTACATGTATTTCCATCTTATTTTGTAAACATGATAAGGCAATTTAAATGATGGTGGGCGTGGGTGATCCAAATCCTTGTGGAAATTCAAGGCTGTATTCTAGACATAACTACCTGTTTTCGTCAATTTTTCGATAAGAATGTTAACAAGTTAATGATCAACAAGTGGATAAAATTAACGTAGAAGTTCAAAAATGCTACAAGGAGCAGTTCTCAGATTTCTTAGAAAGATTGATGATAGCAGATTCCTGCAGCAGAATCATCCAGTCTAACTTCACCTTAGTGCCGATATAGGTCACCACATAAATGCGGTAGTTATTTGGATTTACTTTGCATGAAGGTAATAACCACCCCCAATATCCATGTATTGTCTTTGAAAGAATAATTTTACTTATTAATATATATTATTTATACTTATTTTTATATATATATTATATATATTTATAATATATATACTTATTTTACTTATTAATATTTATAATATTATATATATATATATATATATATATATATATATATATATATATATATATATATATATATATATATATATATATATATATATATATATATATATATATTAGCTTTTAAGTTTTTTGTTATTCATATTTGTTTTGTGAAAAGAAATCTTGTGTTTGCAGCAGTTCATTGCATAGAGAAATAGATTAATAATAAGGAAGACACACTTACCAGTTGTATTTCTGGGTATTTCTTCCACCTTCATTGAGGATCTTCAGAGTGATGTGAGATTTGTTTTATTGATCATCTATACTTGAAATTAAAATATTAATACTTCATCACTTTCAGTGACATTTTGTGACATTAGTTTTCACGGAACGGAAATTCTACTATTTATATTTGAACATATTATATATAAAAGCATTAGGCATACCGTTATCCAAGAGATGTTAAACTTTAAAATGCATAAAATCTTGTAGAATCTATTAAAAGAACTACTTTTCCTAGCTATATGCTAGCAAATATTAAAAAACATATACAATAGAATTCTGAAGCACTTAAAGACGGAGTGATACAGAAATTGCTTGCTTGGTCAAAACTAAAATCTTCTGGATAACTGTATGCCGAATGCTTTTATATATAATATGTTCAAATGGAACAAATATTAATAGTTTAATAGTAGAATAGGTCCGTCAAAACTAATGTCAGAAAATGTCACTGAAAGTGATGAGTGTTAATATTTTAAATTCCAGTATAAACGATCAATAAAACAAATCGTTTAAATAATTAATTTAAATAATTCATATATATATATATATATATATATATATATATATATATATATATATATATATATATATATATATATATATATATATATATATATATCAAGAAATTCTGACATGCGTCATCTCTGACAATACGTCTCTGACAATATCAGTATTGTTTTCAGGACATTTTACCAAAGTTAAGATAAAGTGGCAATAATAAGCATTTTCCATGTTTGTTAATGTAATTGCTAGGGACTAAAATTTATTATACCGATTACCATAATACCCAGTAGAGCATAATTTAGTCCTGAAGATGAATGGGGAGCTATAACCTGAATTTTCCAATAGACCAGCAATCCGCTCCCTGCTTACCGGTCGTACATATATGCAGAGACCCGCAAGATTTTTATGCAGAACCGATAAATTTGTATCCATTGAACCAGTCCAGTTCGTGCTGATTTACGACCGTAAATAAAAAGACACAAATGGAATATCCAGATTGTTCTCGCACAGATAATGTCCTGCCGAAGCTAGTTCTTCCCGGTGAACTTGCTCGCTCTTACATAAATTCGTGGCGTTGGAAATTGAAACTTTTTCGCCTGAATAGGTAAAATGTTATCGGAATGATAGATCTAACAGAAAAGGGTCTTCTAATGGCCTCTATACTGTCGACTTAGCTGTGCGTCTTTAATGTCCCATAGAGAGTCGTCTGCCTACTTCTCCGTCAACCGATATTCATTATATATGATTATAATGCTCGGATTTCACGCCATATTCTTCCGAAAGCGCATATTTCAAGTATTCAATATTTTGTGTATCCACAGTAAATACTACGTTTTTGTCCTAAAATATGAAATTATTAAATAATGACTACCAATAGATTTTTCAAAATTTGGATTTTATTTACCAAGTTACCTACAATTCCAATTATCATTATCACTTATCTGAGTAATATATATGTCTAAAATGATAATTCGAATTTCCATTATTATTTGCTCTCATAGTCCATTGCTGAGGTATCCACCCTGTACTCATACATGCAAAAGTAATATTTGCGGATATATCTAAATCACCATAAATGCTATCCTAAATGTGCTCCAACGCCAAATGGTTCCATACCCTTAGTAAGTTTTAAAAAGTAAAACGACCACGAGCGTCGGGTGAAATGATGATTTTTCACAGTTTTTCGAGAATTTCTCGAAAACTACGAGGCCTGGATCAAATGTCATCCTATATGAAAATGATCTACATTAAATTTCGAACAAAAACGCGCATATACATAATTATTGTAAAGTGAACGGTTGCGAAGATATGTAGGGGCAAAAATGACATAATTTCCCGGATCAGCGAATATAGCTGTGGCACAGAATGAAATTTTACTTTTGGTAAAGGTAAAATAGCGCCATTTAAACTAGTTCTTGCTAACAAGGCGCTTCACACGAAGTTTCTTATATTCAATGATCCAAACGCAAACCCAATGCAGTGGCTGATGCTACAAAGCATTGTTTCTTTCCATGTTTTTATCTTAAAACACCGACGATTTGGACACTTTCCATCACCAATGTTATTTGCAGACGATCTCAAAACTGCCTGTGCATTCTATGTTAAACTTGGCTACTTGGCTACACTTCCTTCCCCTTCAGCGGCTGCTAAACAATAATCTTATAGAACGTACCATCAAGTGCAGCAATAGATCAATGAGCAGAAAACTCCATTGATGTAGGTTGGAAAAAGATTGGAGATTATCTTCGTCCTATTATGTCTACTCATCCTGCTGCTCCCGAAAACTAACCCTTCCTTATCGTATGCTTCTACAAAGATGAATGCATCCAAAACTGCGAGTGCCGAAGGAGTGGACACAACTGCTCAAGTATGTGCAGCAATTAATTGCTCAGTACTTGCATGTCTCAATAGAGATACCGATCATCGACGACGATGTGAATAATGATCTTCAACAGGACGAAGAACGGAAAGATTTATTTCCTCCCACCAGACTGAGTGGACTATTGGATGCTGACTGATAATGAAATTAACGATTCGTCTAAAATCTATAACATTTCTATTATTTTCTTTTCAATATTGGTTTTTTAATATTTTTTAAATATATTTCCTTGTTTTTCACATGGCGAGCTAGCTTCCTATTCATGAATTTCTCTTTTTAATGATATAAGGACAAAGTATGGGGATGATTTGACATAAGAAAAAAGAATGGATATCAGAAATCTATGGTAAATTAGGGCAAAAAGTGGGTACAATGAACCACGACTAATAACTTTTATTGGACATAGTTACAGTCGTATACCTATGACAAATGACAAACTATGGGGGTAATATGTATCTAGATGTACATGCATACCTAGATGTATTCATTCTACATACATTATTCAGTTACTAATTTATACTGTTTTTTTCAAGAAAGTATACGTGAAATCAAAACAAAGGAATCTTTACCGCTCCATATCATGATAACCGTTACCATAATTGTGTATATGACAATTGTTATTCATAATTTAATGTACATCATTTGCTTATAGGATGACGTTTGCACTAAACCTCAGTGTTTTTGAGATAATCACTAAAAACTGAAAATTCATCATTGCACCCTCTAAACCCGACGCTCGTGGTCGTGTAGCTTTTTAGTACGAACTATGAGGAAAGTATGGACGCATTTCGCGCTAGAAATAACTTTTTTTTATTTTGTTAATTTTACTGTACAGTAAACGGTATCTTGTGGAAGAGAGAAACGGTAAAACAGCATAATATTGTTTGCCATCGGCGCATTCGCCACTTTCTCGCATTTGGTGTAATTTATACTTTGGATCAAACAAGCATTTGTGATTTGTCCTTATTTAATTGAAAATGTCTTGCATTTATCTGTTTCTAACGCAATGTCAGTAGGCAGATATTCATAGAGAATTCTCCGGTTATAATTAACTTTTTCCTCAAACGTAAAACACATGACTAACTAGATTAAATTAAAATTAATGACAAATTTCTTGAGGCTAAACTTTTTCTAACTCTATATATGAGCGACACAAGGACCTTTACTTCTGTAATTTAGCTAATAAGCGGCATTAGAAGTAATATTTATATTAAAAACAGCAGTATCAGATTTACTCATATTCGACGTTTTTATATATTCGATTTTTTTATGTGTAGCAGAAATTATTGCAATTCTGCGCTTTTGTTTTGCGCGATTATCATACCCTTATTACATTGTATGTAATTATATGTATTAGCACGTGTAATTATTTTTAAATTTCACAAAAACTGTGAGATTTTTTAAATTAAAACGAAATTAAGAAGATGAAGCCCACATAAATAATTCTGTAGAGCTCCAAAACGAAGGAATTTGTACAACTTGGAAATGATTCTCCAGTGGCGGTAGCCAGTTGCGTAGATCAACTTGTACACTAACTCGTCGCATTGACGTGTAATTAAAGCATAATAATTTAAATTGCTAAATTATCGCGACTAAAACAGCAGTAATCCAGTTCGCGGGAATGGCCATATGTTTTATAACCAGGAATTTTCTATTTATTGGTGCATTGGTACGTAATTATTTAATATTATAACAACGATTTCTATATGCTTTGATTAATTTGGAGTTTAATGTTATTTATAAATAATGCAATCGGTGACTATATCGAGCCAGTGAATCCTACCATATCTGTACGTCAGAAACTGTTTTAATATATCATTCAACATATGGATGAATAAACGTATTAGTTGATAATTACTGCTATGGTTTATTCAATGCGAATAATTAACTAGTTGTTGATAGAAATAGTTCCCTTTGGCTGTTTATATAATTAATTGTTCTATGTTATTTTATTCTTTAAATAATAACCCAGTCATATATAGTCCAGTCCAAGAAAGAGTACAGAGCGAAGTGGAAGGAACACATTTTTTTACTTTGAGATTTGGACGAGATTTGACAGCGTGATCTGCACTCACTTCTTATCAAGATACTTGCTTATATTTAATTAGCTTATACTCTAGTAGATTCTTTGTTGAATGGGCGCCAGTTCACAATAAATAATTTAAAATTTTATTTTTAAACTCTTATTGTTTTCCTATTTTGAGTGTAAATTGGAGCATAACTTTACCTCAAGTTGAGTTCAAAATAAACTTATTAAATCAAATTGGTACTATATGTTTTTTTAAAGATTTCACTTTTAAGCACCAGAAAATTTTATTTATTGTGAAACTATAACTTTACAAATATTGTTTAATATGTGATTTCATTATTAATATTAAATTTATTTTGGAATAAAAGAGATTTGGTTGAATTTAACTAGGACAACAATTTATTCTAGATATTTATATTTTAATGGTGATTCAATAATATTGAACTGGCCTGGCTCACGCTGGTCTGCCAAGCGATCGGCGCAGCTATGCGTGCGATATCCACGGCCAGGTGTTCCTTCGTGTCTTCAATATGGAAATCGGACTGCTTATTTAGATACGGGGTGAGGTGGGTTTGGGCGTATTTTCCGGAAATTAATCGGTTTTGGAGTGTATCGTATAGTCGAGGAAATATAGCAATTAACTTCCGATTTTTTGAGCAGTAAAATGGATCTTAATGTGGTTTTGTGCGTTCGATTCGTGAGAGCACCTATAAACTTTGTGAACTAGATTCATCAATCACTTTTGAAAAAAAAATTAAATATTAAAATATGCATTTTAGAAGTGCAGAGACAATATATAACAAATTTACAACTCGGTAAATATTGTTGGAAATGAGTCCAGTTTTGCTACTCGGGTTTTTTTTGGGTTGCTGAACATGAATTACATGACGGCAACTACAAAATAATAAGCAATAAGAACTCCGACTTCGATTTGGGGTGAAAATCAATACATAACCTCAACTCTGGGATAAAACATATCTATCAGTTCGTTGCAGTACTACGGGTACGAACTTTGTTCGTCGTTTATTTCGGTTTCGGCATCAGTTGAGAGCAGTATCGGCACAGAATAAGAAGCAATAGTGTGTTAGCGACGTGTGGCGTGTGCTTAGCTGTATCAACACAGCTGTTATTGTGCGGTTTTTGGTTAGTTTGGTTAATTTTGGATTTGGATGAATACAGATCTGACCAGTGTTGTTAAAAACATTTTTATCATACCGATCTGTATTTATCCAAAATCAAACAAGCATACAACAAACCGCGCAATAACAAAGTGTTAATACAGCTACAGTGTTGTAAACATAGTATCTACTAGGCGAGGCGAGGAGATAAAGCACTAGAAGAAAGAAGCAATTGTGTGGTAGCGGCGTGTGGCGTGTGCTTGCCACACGCCGCTACCACACAATTGCTTCTTTCTTCTAGTGCTTTATCTCCTCGCCTCGCCTAGTAGATACTATGTTTACAACAAACTAACAATATGTATCGACAAAGAAATGGATTTTACGGCCAAAATTAACTTAATAATATGGATTAATTTAAACTATCATAATTACCTATCTTAAAGTGGCGCGGAATTTCCACTTCGTTACAATTTATTTTAATATTTAGCGACACCAGTCCATAAATAGTCACATATAGTAAGTAAATCAGAGCACATCAAAACAAATATAATAAAAAAAAATTTAATCTTAAAAATAAATTTCTTATACTGTACAACTTATACTTATAACCGAAAATGTAAAAAAATATCAGAACCAACATTATTGTAAGAACGCATCATTCTACAAATGGGTGAATTAACATTTTATACCATTACCAATTATAGTTACCATTACCATTACCAATTATAGTTTGTTCTTCTAAAAGGTAAATTTCATAATTCATGTCCTAACATACGTCAAGAAAGACGATCATATTTTCCGATATCATTTCTGACGAGCCCCAGTGAGTATGGAAGAACTTGTAGAACTTTAGTGTATATTCAAGTGTGCAAATGGTGAATCAATCATTTTGTTTAATTTATCTTTTGCAATGTATTGCTACTATCACAAGATTCTAAATAAATATTATTTGCAAAGAACTTAAAAATAATATCTTACATAATATACTGAGTACGCGATCTACGATGAAGTATGTATGATGTTAAATGATTCATCATAAATTACATCACCATAACGTTATCTGAATATTATGAATAACATACCAAAATTAGGTAAGTTGACCCATTCGAAATTAATATTGGTCTCAATAGCTTAAAACAATTAACCTTTTTAAAATTAACATACCCATGGGTTTTATTATCTGGCTTAGCAACGGACTTGGCTTTTAATTTCCACGCGATACGAATAATCGGGGGATTTTACCTGTGTAAACACAGGAAGACGGAAGGGTACGGTGTCGGTGTTAATTACACGGATACTAATACCATGTCACCAACCATGAAAGCAGGGACGGTCGCTAAATGTCGGCTCGTAAAAGGAAAACAATTAGGTAAATGCGTTTCATTAAATTGTACTGACCAGTGGTCGGTATTATCGTGGGTTTAATCTTCTGAAAATACTCATCAGTATCAGATATATAATTCTCGTATATATTTCCCGCGTTACTTGATAATGGAGATATAAGACCAACGGCTTTCAAATTTTTAACCATTAATCCAGGATAATTAGTAATGGTCTTCCAAAAAACAACCACCCCGCAATTTTGTTTCTTGAAACTGATGTATCGATATACGCCTGAAAGTTACGCCACCGACGCTCTGGAGCTTCATGACATATAAGAGGTCAAACATCGCGATTTTGCTATCTCGTTTCCGATCGCTCCAATGTGAAAAATACTTATTACAAAAGTTGAAGACTGTAATTTTTAACACCTAAACAAATCTTAGCGCTTTAATAGATCGCGCATTGCAAAAACGCACTTTCCGCACGGTAAGGTGTGATTGTCTTTTATAAATTTCTTGACAAAATGTGCCAGCTTTTTCTTGTTGTTACGGTTTGCAGTAAACTTTTTCCAATCCGGGATCTTAAACTCATCTTGAACTTTATAATTCATAGGTGAATTGTTCTTTGCTCTTTTATTTATTTCTGAAACCCTTAAGCTGTTTTAAAAATCGATCTCCGACGATCTCCGACGCACACAATAAAATGTTAATTTTTAGGTTTAAATTTTAAAATCAGATTAAATTTTTTTTAAAACAAATCATTAAAGGTGTTGCAATTTTAGTCGTTGAACCTGTGCCATCATGTCAATAACAAATACGGTTTCAATAATTTCTGACTTTGCTGGAAGACACGTCTGTTCAGATGACAGATCAGTTATTTCCTGTAAAACAGCGTTGTTAAACTCCGCTTTATTGCCTTTCCTCATTACAAAATTTTATCGCATTCGGCGACGCGACGCGGCCGTCATTGCATCACCGTTTTCTTGAAAACTAATTATGTTTATTTAATTGTTTGACTACCACTTTGTCGCTTACTATATACATATATCTTCAAAAACAAAAAAGTTTTCTCGTTCAAATTTCGTTGCTGCATTTTTATCAAATTTCATGTCACCAATGTTTTAAAAAAATATTACTGGTGACACGTATTTTTTTTTGCTTTTCTGTCATGTCAGTCATGATAAGAAAGGTCTTCTAAACATTTCAATTTAATCGGACTAAAAGTAGGGGAGATAGGTGATAAAACTATGTGATAGGGTAGTAAAACTAAAAAAATTCCATAAAATTTGAGATTTTTCAGGAATCGTCGATTTTGACCAGTTTTGCAATTCCGGATTGTCTGGCGAACTCCAAAATCAGATCGGCCAGGTCGATTTACATAAGATTTTTTTTTTTTAGGTGGTTTTCACCTAGTGTTATAGAGGGTGCACCTTAGATATTGCTCGTTCTCCAACTAGTTAGGAGTAAGCACTTATGTTCAGTTGCCGTGCCATCCCGAATGCTGTTCACATACGCGGGTGAAAGAGACGGACAGTAGAGAGATATGCTGCGGTTAAATTACACATATGAAATATATGAATTACTACATATATCTGTATACATATGATAATCATTGTTATTAATATAAATATTAATAGGTTATTTTCTTAATATATTTATATAAAATTTCCATACAATAAAATATCCTACAATAAATAATAAAACACGTAAATCTGCACCGCGCTACATTTCATATGGCAATCGTAAAATTCAATTACGCGCGATAGTAGCATAAAAGCATATCAGTTGAATATTCACATTATCATATCTGAAAATTATTATATTGATGTGGTTATTATCACATTTGATAAGTTTTTGTCTCGGTTTTTGTTTTTTTATTTTATTTTTATTTGTTTTATCATACTATCCACAAGTAATTAAAATTGGACTCCAAGAGCATTATAGTTGCATCTGGTACTTTCAATATGCTTAAGATACTTGCGAAAGATGCAAGATCTGTGAGTTTTTTTCAGCCTTTTATGCATGCTAATCTTATTTTTTATACAGACATGTTCAGGAGGTTAAAATCATAAGCGCCATTTTGCTTTACTTCAGAATATGTCGACTGGACTATAAGGACTCTTTCATATCAATTGTATAACGGATTATTTTGAGGCCGGTTCTGCGCTCAAAACCCGCGTATCAGTGGAAAGTTAACAAAGGAGGAAAACTTGAAAAACTAACTTGTTTGTCGGGGTGACAGAACCAGGCAGGGTCCACAACAAGCCTAGCTGAAGTTTCTATCCTGCCTGGAAGATCTGGATAAGTCCCAAACACTAAACCAAGTTACACTTTCGTCCAGTTTTATTTTATTAGCGAACTTTTTATGTCGTTCGTAACGGAATTGGTTCGTGGCACTATAAAACAACAAACATACGCACGGGAATCTGGGATCGGGTTTATTGCTTTTTATGGCGCCATAATGGGTATACTAATTTATCGTATTCGTTGATCAATAACGAAACTCCTTGTTATGCTCGCGTTGATAGCCTTCGCTCTTATGAAGTAAGGCGAAATATAGCTTTCCCAGAAGTCGTTCATCAAATGACACCAGAGCTTCAATACAATGACATATATAATATAATATAGTATAATATCAATACATCAACACATATAAATAAAATTGAAGGAAGTGTGTTTGGAATGTCAAAATAAAGGCTTTCTAAATGCATTTGATATTATATACAGTACTTTTAACAAAAAACTTAGAACTGTGTGTCTTTCTGTCTGTCTGTCTGTCTGTCTGTTTTGTTCCGGGTAATCTCCGAAACGGCTGGGCAGATTTTGACGGGACTTTCGCTGCAGATAGCTAATGTTATAAGGAGTAACTTAGGCTACTTTTAATTTAGAAAAAGAATTAGGGTTCCGCGCAAAAAAATTAAAATCTATGAAATTGTAAACTAAATCCGATTCAAATAGGAAAGTATTGTAACGATTATGGCCTACAAATACGCCACCACTGGATATCTAAAAATAGGCTCGAAGGGAGCGCGCTTAAGTAAACAGTGGCCTACCTGCGGCAGGGATACTGGGGCCATCTAGAATTATACCTGCGAGATTCGATTTGGTTTCGGGAAGACTTATAGCAAGGTCCCGAAGCGACCAGAACGATAAAAACAGGTATATAAGCTGATTCCGGCGATCAGGAGGGCAGTGATAAATAAATATCCGTGCGACGCGTTTAAGTAAAAAGTTTAAAGTGGAAATAAATCATTATAAATATACCCAAGTAGTGTAAGAATAGAAATAAATAATATACATAGTTTTATTATAAATTAGTGCTTAGTTAAAATAAATAAATAGTTTTTAAGTTGAGTGAGTGAAATTAATTATCCCATATAATATCGAGCCCCGGTAAAAACGTAACAGTATACATCCAATATAATCTAATATAATAAACACTAATAAATAAATAATTAATTATTACTGTATATCTCCCGAGTATTTTTAATAATTTAAAAAGTAGCGGTATCCAATACCGCGCAGTACCAGGGTTCTGTTTGTAATGTCAAATTAACAGCTTTTTACTAAATGCATCTGAAAGTATATACGGTACTTTTAAATATGGTAAATATGGTCGTTTGTACGAAATTTCTTCAAGAGATACGAAAGTTTCTAAATGAATCATAATATATATTTTTTTTTATTTGAAAAAAAAATAGCAAACAGAAAGATATTTGCAAAATTTCAAAAAGGATAGTTAATTACACCCCTTTGTTTTCATGCTAGGTGGATGAAAGATTTTGTTAGATGCCTTTTGATGAGTAACCGAGAATGTGCCAAAGTTATTTTGAGATATAAATTGAAAACCGTTTTTTGGGAAGGATAGTTAATTTCACAAATTTGTGTACATGCTAAGTGGAATAAAGATTTAGTTAGATGCCTTTTGATGAGTAACGGACATGTGCCAAAGTTAGTTTGAGATATGAATTGAAAACCGTTTTTTGGGACATAAATTTAAGGGGGTGGACAAGAAAGGATTGTTTTGAAAAATTTTATTCGAGGAACCCGTCTTAATTTTCCACAGGGAATCTGCATTTAAAAAAATACGCGTGCAGCACAATACACGTGATAGAAGTGAATACTTCTTTACCGATTCGTAGAGAGAGTGTGAGAGAGAGAGAGAGAGTTGTATTATACATATTCCAGATATATCGAAATAATAAGATGTGGTATTCAAATTTACTATTTAATTTATTTCTTCAATTTGTACATTGTCTTCAACTGGGGCAGGTACGGCGCAGCGCATATTATGGCTATGATAACTGTATAACTGAAGTGTGAAACATATGTTCGTGATTCTATGCTCCCTCATATCTGTCATACGCTTTATCTCACTTGCGAGACGAAGATTTTATAAACTCTGTCGTGACGCGATCTTGAAAAATTACTCTCATGCGGCCAAAGAAGTATTCACTTCAATAAAATAGTTAAATATAACATGATATAATTACTTTTGAGTATTATTTATCCTATTCTTGGTTAACAGGTAAGATCATCATCCATTTGGATCAGATTCGAAAGCCCAATCCAGATATATATCGAGCAGGCTATGCATAAGTAATATTGTATTCTGGTTAATTCCGATTCCGTCACGATCGTTTATGAACTATATCAAAATTGCTCTCCGCTTTAGAACACTTGTGGGGGATCGTTGCCCAAGTCAAAGCTGCATTCGCTTTCTCTGTTTCTCTCTGTCCTACATATCATATATAATTTTATAAACTTGAAAATCACTCATGCTGCCAAAGAAGTATTCACTTCAGAAATGCACGTTATTAGGGGACCCTGTACATCAAAATATTTCACATTTCTTAGCTCAACCTTCGACATGGGCGGTACTGCGTGACAGGAGTTCGCACAACACTTCCTTGTTGTTCTTGCATTTGCAGTCGTAAATAACTCGAGGAAATTAGAATACTGTTTCCCTGGTCTAAAAGCAAAAACGGCCCCTATCGATCACGCAATCTTATGATTACTACAAGATCCTATAAAAATATCCTAATTTACATCGTTCAGAAGGCTACCGGTTTCAGAAAAAAGGAGGGTACTAATACATCGGCCGCACTGATAACACTTATAAACGTTTAAATCGCGTGCTGTCTGATCGATATTTAATTTGATTTTCATAAAGGGACGATAATTTAAATGACAGTATGCAAATGCTAACCTAAATAATTTTTTTGTTAATGGAAGGGCGTGTCATTCAGATGGACTTGACATCATAGGTGAAGTGCTGGAAGAGTATTTTCATGTTTGCTTATCAATTCCGCCGGTCATTTTTGTAGGAAGATAATTAATTTTCATCAAGCAATTGCGTCCTAACATTACCACTCTACTCATCGTTGCGCGCTGCAGGGAATGTATATAATATAAGTATAATAAGTTTATGAATTTATATTAAAATAAGTATGTGATATGCCAACGTCAGTAAAGCATTCATATACTTTTACGTATTCGGTTTAGAAGGGGCAATTTTTTTATTAGTAATAATACTTATTATTAATAATTATTAGTGCGAATGTTTGTCAATTTTTTGTTTTTTTTTTAAAGTCTTCAGATATAAAGTATTTCTGTATAAAGTCTGTTATATAATTTCTTGTTAGAACATACTATAACTTGGTATTGATGTTGATAACTTAGTGTCCATTAAAAAAAAATTTCTCCACATAAATCAAAGCCTCCGCTTAATGGTTTAATGATGCCTTGCGTAATATGCGTGACACAGTATCATGTGTACAAATGATATGCTGATCTGTGACACAAATAACGGTCCTGACGATCTTAAAGTATATAAAATATTACAAAAGGAACACCAAATAGCAAATAGCCAGTCTAAAAAGTGATGCTTCTGATCGATATATTACAAATTCTAATAATAAAACTAGAGATAGTTGGCGATTATTTATTAATCATTTAAAATATGTTCTATATTGTTTCAAGATGGCTTCAATAGCTATTTTAGTTCTGCAGCTGAAAATTAATATTTTTTCTACGCCAGATAGTAACACATATTTAATTGGCATAAAAAAATATACCTCATGTCGTCGGATCGATTTTTCTTCGTCTTGTTACAACTGACTGGTAATGGAAAATTCGAAGGAGGAGGAGGAGATGGCTCTAAGAATAATAGAAAATTAGTGTGAGGAGCATGCCCTATCCGTCAACCCAAGGAAGACGGAAATGGTACTCTTCACAAGAAAACTGAAGCCAATGAGAGCACCCGCTCTCCTAAACACAGCATCAAATTTTGCACCACAGGTGAAATACTTGGGGGTAACCTTTGATACTAAACTAACCTGGAATCTTCACCTCGAAAGAAGAATAAATAAGGCCTACATATCATGTGAATATTGTCGCAGAACCGTAGGGAAAACCTGGCGGGAATAAACCCAGAGTGGTCCTGTGGATATACACTGCTATCATAAGACCAATGATGGCGGATGGAGTTGTTATTTCGTAGCCCAAGAGTCAACAAATAAATGTAAAACGCAAGCTATCCCAGGTACAAAAAGTTGCCTGTCTAAGCATAACCGGAGCTATGCGAACAACACCAACGAGAGCAATGGAGGTAATGCTGTGTTTTCCACCGCTAGATCTACATCTAGAAGAAGCAGCTTTGACTACCATGACTCGCCTCAAATCCGTTAGCATACTACTAACCAAACGTAAGCTGTGGCCAAACCAGAAGCCGCCTGTGGACTGAGGCTGTCAAAGCTATGCCTCTTTTAAAGGCATGTGCAGGTGGTATTCCGCCTTGACTTGTCTTTGATAAACCTTACACCATACAAACTACTGGTGGAGATGAGACCGGCGATGAAGGTGTAAACTATGTCTTCACAGACGGATCAAAGAAAATAGAAAGGAGCAGGCTGCGATTTGTAACAGGAATCCTAGCCGGATACTGCCGGGTAAGGAAGCACCTCTATAACATGAGACAAAGTGGTACCCATCTGCAGAGGATGTGAACAAGAAGATGAAACGGTCGATGTACTTTGTGAATGTCCCACCATGTCATCGATCAGAGAATCCATATTGGGGGAACGTTGGCCTTCTATGGCCAACTAGGCAACATTACCTTTTTACAACATTGGGCTGGTCGATGGCTTAGGGAGACATTTCCCTCACGGAGGAAGCACAAGGGGCCCAATGGGGCCCAAGTGCAGCCGATCTCCGATCCGCACTCCTATCAAATTACAGATACACAACATATGATGTACTAGATGCTCTCGACTCATTAAACAACTCCACATGTTTTGATTTGTCTTCTTTAAATAGCCAAATAATCAAAGATACAATTTATATAACATTGTACCATCTTACCTCATTAATAAATAGATGCGTAAGCGAAGATGTTTTCCGAGATTAGTTTAAAATAATTAAAATTACTCCCCTTCATAAAAAGAGTGAAGACCTATTTCAATTATACCTATTTTTATAACGGAAACTGTGCAACAGGTGGGGAGCAGTTCAGGGTTTTGAGGAAGGAATGCACTCAGCCATTATTACTTTATATGACCTCACTAAAGCATTTGATCTACCACGATCTAGTTGTCTTGTTATGGTCTAAGAGGTATGGATTTGTCACTTTGAATATATCTAAGAAATAAAAAATATCCGAGAAATAGAAAACAATGTGTACGCCACTTGGTTCTTGGGGCCACTGTTATTTATTTAATTTTTAATGATTTTAACCATTTGATTTATCGACACAATTGTATACTTTTCGCAGATGATACAACTTTAATAACTTCAAAGCCAAATTATCTTGTTTTATTGTTCATGTGTGGTTCTCAGCAAACTTAAACGCACTGAAAACAAATCACGGAAATTAGTCATAATGGATGGATGGATGATAATTTAAATTGGTCCAGTCGTATCAACAATTTGGGCTTAAATTATAGAGAAATATGTTAAAAGTTTGACGTAAAATAGGTTCAAATACTAAAAAATATCTCTTTTGAATCTTCGATAAGAAATACATGGCAGTCAAATTTTTGAAATATGTTTTGGAACCCATTTCAACTATCGCTCCCGGATATTCCTAACCTAATATGCTCAATTTTGCGAGGAAACTCAGGAAACAAAAAGTTGCGTATTGAAGCCATCTTTATATATCAAATCTGATAGCACATATTATAGGGGTTAATTTGTTTACCCCCTTGTAGCGATATCTCAGGGTTACTGTCGTAAACTGTCATTTTATTTGTGCTAGGCCGTCGAATTTCATTCCTCTTAATCTTTATTCATCTTCCATTGTGGAGAAGATGGAGTAAAAACAATGTTTTACCCCAACTATTTTTACTAATTTGGAGGGTAAGGGATTTTGAAAAAAAAAAAAAAAAAAAAAAAAAAATATATATATATATATATATATATATATATATATATATATATATATATATATATATATATATATATATATATATATATATATATATATATATATATATATATATATATATATATATATATATATATATATATATATATATATATATATATATATATATATATATATATATATATATATATAGGAACTTAGGTTCCTGCCCATGGCTTTCTAATTACAGGGTTTTATTACTCTCTTTCAATTCTAAACAGACTATACTAGTCTATATTTTTTTTCCTCGTGCCTTGATTTTCCTGCTTCTTCCCTCATTGTAATGACTGTGTTGAATGATTAGAGTGCCGGATAATGGGGGAACAAATTCACCTGAGTTCCTCAGAAATCGTAATTGAGTTAACGCATCGTTGTCAGTGCCGCCTTCACAATGCGCGTTAAGTAGTTCATCGAAATTAAACGTAACTATTTCGGCTTGCGGTCTCTCCCCCGTTTTCCCATTGTATCCTATTTCACACATCACTAGATTCACGCAGATGGAAATTGCGATACACCGGCCCGATCCCGTGTTCGTTTTGTCGTGGCGTGTCGGAATACGATCTGATGTGTAATTCGTTATCAGATTGCCTAACAGAAACATTAATTAAAAGGGCGTGTGCCAAATCGCGCGGCGGATACGGCGTCAACTGTAGTAGTCACTAACTCGCACCTACGGTCGTAATGTCGGATAATGTTAACACGTACTTGATATCGCAATATATTCGGGTTAATTTTGGGAAACAAAGCGGCTTAATTCACTAGAGAAACTGGAGCATGCTTGTTTTCGTTTTTGTTTCTCGATTTTATTATGCAATGGAATATTCTCGAACGAGGAGGTTTTGTTTTACTATGTACGAATATTCGAACACTTTAGTTTTTTACAACCTACTCCATTTAACTTACAACCTACTCGATTTTCAAGTACAGGTGCAAAGTAATAAATTAGTTATAGGTCTATTTGGCATAAGATAAAGCCCCTGTTCACCATTATGGTTTCATCTATAGTTTTCGAGATATCTGCGCTAAAAACTTAACTTTCATATTTTCCATTCCACTTAATCCACAGAACTTAGACTAAAATATAGTGAATAGGAGAAATAAGTTATAAAGAAATGATTTTTGGGGTACGAATCCTCGAAAACGCAGATCCGTGTTGGGAATGCAGATCCGAAAAGTTTGATGGTGGAACATCACCTTTTTCACGAAAACCCATCCCTAGCTGTAGTTTTACTTTATTCTCGCGGGAGCACAATGTGCACTATTATGTAGTACAGGGCTGATCCTAAGCTGTCGGACACCCACGTTCGTCCACTGATGTAATAGCATGGTCTAGAAGTGTGTAATAATATCCAGATTTAAACTGTTCCTTGGTATTCGAAACAGGTTCATCCGTGCTTTCGTAATCAAAGTGACGTACTTCTCTTCTTATGCCATTGCTAAATCCAATTTTAATCCCTATATTTTATCTCCATTGGCTAACAGCACTGATGGCGACGACGTCATCTCGTCGCTGTCAGTGCTATCGTCACATCAAAGGTTTCAGCCCTTTCGCGATCCTTGGCTAACCTTTTATTAAAGTAGGTTGTACTATATTTTATATCAGTTTCACACTATGTTAGTGGTGGGGGGGGGGGTTAGACCTCTCTTTACTTCACTACTCGCGATATAGAAAACTAGTCGGTTGTTTAGGTCTAATATAAATCACTGCGTCGATAAAATTGGTAGATAGAACTTTCCGCCAAGTGCCTGGATCGTCAAATTTTATCAGTGATAGCTATTGCACACTATCAGCATGCTTAGACGTAGTCGCAGATAAATTACTGTCATCATCATCAATTACTGTCCTGTTCACTAAAATGGGGAATTCTCAATAGGGAACATTCCCATTTTTTTATTGCATAAAAATGTTCTACCATACTGAAAAATAAGATAATGCAAAATATGACGCCTTTATTCCCAATTATAAATTTGTTATAAATTATTAAAGTATGGCGCGCGAGCGAACCGTTTTAACCAGGTTTTAACAGTCTGCTCACGAAAAAGAACGGCAAAATCTCAGCCACAAAAGAGTCGAAGAAAGAGGCGAAAAAAGACTTTTCTAAGCGAGAAACTGTTGCCTCGCGGAGAGCCCTAGATTTCGAGGTTACTTGTTTATTACTATCGATAAACAAATAACGGCAAAATCGCTCTCTTCACGATTAAATCAACCAAGTCGAACGGCAAAATCTCAGCCAGCAAACGAGTCGAAAAATATAAAATATAAATATAAAATTATAATATAATTTTTTTTCCCGCAATCCGTGCGGGAAAGTGAAGCTTTGGAAAACAAACCGCATGCGGGAAAGTAAACCTTCAGACACTCAGACGCTCGTAAATAAAATATTCCTGATTTTGTAAGATATTTTGGTTATTAGATTTGTAGCTCTCTAATCTATAGAAGGGAAGAACTAATGATGGTGTTGAAATTTTGGACACCCGATAATGTGTTTGCAAACGTAATTAGCCGTAATTGTATTTTAATGTAATAACCTACAAAGTTTAGAATGTCAGTCAATAATCCGAGTACCTAATGATTTTGATATTAATTGCGAATATTAACATGAGAATGTAAATCGCCGAAGGTGTGAGGGCTTACTCTGTAACGAACCGTCAATCCCGGCTATGATCTAATTACCCAACACACCTAACAGCAATTAACTTTATTAAAATCGCGGTAACAATATTAATTAGCGCAGATTTGTTAGTTATATTAATTAACATCGCCGTTCGTGCAATTTACAGAAATTATTTGCATAAAACTAAATTTGAAATTCTGTTTCTCGGAGAATTTTAACGCCCTTGGTGTCAATAATTATCTGAGTAATAGGCTACAAGAACCAGAAGTTCAGATAGTCGAAATATCACAATCCAAGATAGCCGACGGACTTGAATATAGACCGTCTTTTGAGTGTGTTCTTTTTCAATTGTAATGTCAAAATGACAGGACTATCTGGAAATGAAAGAGTGTTAATTGCAGCTATGCGCGCTCCGCTTTATATCGAATCTACTTTGCAAACTGAGCGTTAGAGGTGGTTTTTGTGGATGAAGCGGCCACTTGCTCCATTGGAACTCTTCTTTTCCTAAGGAACTTTTGTTCCTTAAACGTCACACCTTGGCGCGTATAATCCCTAAGTGGCAACAGTATGTGAGGCACGTGACCCTTGGGTTTTTCGCTTTTCCACTCGTAGCTACCCGAGTAGATACCCGAGGCCCTTACAATGCCGCCTGTAGGGAAAAATTGTATATGTACACTTTAAACTGATATTTGTCATTTGCGAAAAATATGACACAATGGAATTGAAATGCTCTGTATATGAAACGTGTGATTTACGATTTGCATATCTGTAGAGGGAAAAAGAGTTTCTATTGCGAGTTCACAATCAATAAACGAAAATCAGAAACACCTAGACATACTATATATTTATCCAGTTCTTTCATTCATTAAAAAAAAATTACTACGAGTATTACGAAAAAACCAACCCGACGTTGCATGAAGCTATAAGGGAAGTTATATTTTACAAGTCGCGCCTCGTCTTAAAAAAATTCTAATCTTTAATTAATAACTTTTTAGTTCGCGTTAAGGAAAAATGGCTTGAGTGTACTTTTGTCGAGTTTAATGAAATCATTTACCCTTAATCTTCAGCTAGTAAAGACTGCTTGGGTTTACGGTTTAATTAAAATTTAAAATTGAATTTTAACGCCAATTTGCATTTACTTGTGCCGCGTAATTTGAAAAATTCGTGACTAATAAAAATTCATCATTAGATGCTTGTTATTCAAGGAAGTTTTATATAAATCGCTCATGTAAATTAAAGATAAATAAGGAATTAAGTGGATTGATATTATCTGACAATCATTAATTATACTCGTAACGTCATAGTAGTTTAGATTTGTGAGAATTAACATTAATATATCAGAAGGAATTGTGAGTTATAGTCTTCGCGATTTATGTCCCAAAGTATAATTAAGTAACAAATGAACCCATCAGAAATTTTCTTCGCTTAATCTCTTCAGAAATAGTTCCGCCGCAAGGTACGTCTGTATTAGACATGAAACTTGCGTGTTTTATGAACAAAACATGTTTTCAAAACTCACTTTTACTTTTTAATTTTTTAATTAATTTATTAATCTTTAATTTTTTCGGCATAAAAAGTTATTTAGTTATTATAGTGCTTTGGTTTGATATACAAACTAGAGAAAAAAATTGTGCAGCATTTTACAAAGAAAACCCCTACCAATTACTACATAAGCGGTAAATCACATCACTATGCAATACAAAACGATACTTAGTGTAAAATTGTATACCGCCACAATTTCTTGTGAATAGAACTAGGGTCTCCAGTCCGCGGCTTAACATATTGGTCGCTATCCCTCTTCAACTCATATAAATCCCATTTCCCTTCTCGCTCACTTAGAAGGCACCTGCATGTACAAGCCGGCGATTTACTGGCTTTACTAGTGGCGTATAATCATGCACAACCAAGGTGAAGTGACTTCACAAGATGTCTTATTATGTCATATTCATTTATGTGGAAAACTTAATTTAAAAAAATTATTTAGTTTTGAATGTATTTAAAATATATTAAAATAATTTTGCATGCTGCGTGTACAACTTAGTGCTCGATTTAGCCAATAACTTAAATGAAAGAAATAATTTTAAATGAAAGAATGAAATTAAATTGCTATTGCCCAGCAAGGGCCACGGGGAGGTAAAAGCGCCCCTTGCCAGGATAGAACGCCATATCACTATTCACTATATCACACGTTCATATCACTATTCACTATCTGAAAATAAGTCACTTTCACTACTGTCTTCATTTACATTTATTCATCATAATATCAAGATCCCACATTCTTGATTCTACCTTCCACCGCATTTACTTCTTTGATTGCACCATTGAGAAGTTTTTCACATCAGCTAACTTATATGTTGTATTTTCTCTAACAAGTTTCCCTTTTATTTGCGCCCAAATAAGCTCAATTGGGTTCAGTTCGCAGTGATATGGAGGGAATCGAATTACCTCCATTCCTCTTGCTGTGGCCCTTTCATCCACTACATACTTCTTGAAGCTGGAAAATGTTGGCTTGGCAGTGTCAACACTTCGGCATTAAGTAGTGAATCGTCGTGTTCAATGTTTCTTTCTTCCAGTCAGTCTTTAATTTGCCCTTTCCGCCATGCAGTTGTGGGCAGCTGTTCTGTTCTACGAGAATGTTTTCTACGATTATTGTTTTATATTTTATTTCCTATATTAGGATAATTGCGCGCGCCACTGAGCACCGCATTCTATTAGTTTGCATATCAAACGAAAGCACTATAGTCACGTTATCTCTTTATTTACCGTTATCTCTTCTACAGCTCCGTCTTAGCTTCATTAACTACTAAACCATGTGCTCTTGAAACCGATGCAATAGTGATTAAGTCGGAATTCATGTCCTTTAATTCATTCAGCGGCATCAGGATCATCTAAAAAAAAAGAATGTAATAACTCAAAAACCATCAGCATATTGATGTGACTTAGAGAAGTTAAGGAAGCTAGAAAAGTCTGCTGTAGAAATTGAGAACAATAGAGGACCGAAGGAGCTAGCTTGTGGCACACCTTTATTGGTCGTAAATTCATCAGGATCGGTTATTGTCTATCACTTTTTCCGTCCGAGGGAAAGCTACTCGTGAAAGACATAGCTACCAACTCAATAAGACCAAAATATTTTAGCTTATAACGGCGTACAATATGTATGTATAGTTCAACGACCGGCAACCCTGACCTACACAATGTTTTTCATTGGCGTAGACATTTTTTTTTCTCAGGGGGGTGAAAGTAGAAGGTGATCTAGGATGGTAAGTACCTACATAAAAATAAAGTCAATGAACAATAGGTACCTACTTACAAGGGGTTAAACTACTTACAGGGGGTTAAAGTAGTAGGTTTTTATATGTAGATTTTCAACACTACAGCTGATATTGAATGCAAGTTTCCACACCACTCATGAAGTATTGCTTTCAGCGCGTTACCATTTTTCAGTGGGTGGTTCGCCAGTAGCCATATTTCCCACAAGAGACAAAAATAATATGTACAAAACAGCTAAGTAGCCGTGAAAAATAAACTTTAAAACGGAAAAATGAAATAAATATATACCTATTCCAAAATAGAGCAAAACATTTTTAACAAAAAATGAAACAATAAAATAAATATATATTTCAAAACATTCTCAACAAAAAATAAAAACAATAAAATAAATATACCCATATTCCAAAATAAAGCAAAAAATTGTCAACAAAAAAATAAAAACAATAAGAGAAATAAAATAAATCACCTGTATCCAAAAATAAAGCAAAAAATTCTCAACAAAAAATAAAAATACCTTAATAACTTCACTATTCACTATTTAATAATATTACTATCACTATTCATCACTAATATCATTAATTGCACTATTTATCACTAATAATCACTATTTATCACTAATATCACTATTTTCAGTCACTTTCCGCTTCATCTTCACTGTCGCTATCACCATTTCCAATATTAATCACAATGGGTTCTACTGCTTGATCAACCGCCAAATTCACATCCCACATTATCTGTTCTTCTTTCATCACGTGATTAATACATTTCTGCCAATTTTCTGCTGTGACATTTTCCATTGCTCCTCGCAGATGTCTCTCTACGTCAGCTAATTTAAAAGTCCGATTCACTCTCGCCACTTCTCCTTTTACTTGTGCCCAGATCAATTCAATGGGGTTCAATTCGCAGTGATAAGGAGGTAATCTTAGCAAAGTGACTCCATGAGTCAATGCCAGTTCATCCACTGCCAGTTTTTTATATTTATGGACATGGACCTTAGCAACTTGCAATAGTTCCGCCTTCAAGTAATTTTCTTCGTTAGAAATGCCCTTTTCTGTCAACCATTCTTGAATTTTTCTCTTTCTCCATGACTGTTGGGGTGTTTGTTCACATTTTCGGCTATGATAAGGCGCATTATCCATAACCACGACACTTCCTGATTCCAAATGCTTAAGTACGCCGGCAAACCATTTCTCATATACTTCGGAATTCATTTCCTCGTGGTAGTCTCCGGTCTTCTTAGATTGAAATATCAATTCTCCATTACGCAAAAATCCACTATCACTTCCAATATGCGTTATGATTAAACGGCGACCTTTTCCAGACGGCATTTTTAAACCAGTTGTCCAGCCTTCAATCGCAGCTTGCCGTGCATTTTTCACTTTTCCATCCTGCCAGACTCTCTTCATAGTATGTCCTTCGTTGACCCACGTTTCGTGAGTGTAAAAAATTTTCCGCCCCTCGTTTCGAAACTTTTTTATTTTTCGAAGATAATCCATCCGCCAAGCAACTATTTCATCTTTCTATGAGAATACTTTTTCTGTCTACTTTCCCATACTTAAAATTCATGTCTTTCAAAAATTTTGCCAGACTACTCCTGCACATTTTAGGTATAATATCATTTTCACTTATACCTTGCAGCACCTTATCTAAAGTGGGCAATTCGTTATTTCTAAAGAAACCGTGGACCGTTCTACGTATCGCATTTTTTGCATCATCGTCCACTACAATCTTATTTCGACCGCTTTTTGGTTTCGGTGACTGTACACTTCCATGTACCTTTTCTTCTCTTAAAAGTGTGTATATGCTTGCCTTTGATGCTTCTGTATAATCCGAACACAAATCCACCAATTCATCCTTGTCGCGATGAGGGTGATCTCTCTGTATGCAGTAAAATACTCGTAAAATTATTCTTTTCTCACCTA